>PVIA01004208.1:0-145012 GCA_004024845.1 Tonatia bakeri
GGGAGAGGGGAGAGGGGAGAGGGAGAGGGAGAGGGAGAGGGAAACAAGTATCAATTGGTTGTCTCCTGTATGCATGCTAACCAGGGATCAAACCCACAATCTTATGGTGTAAGGGACAGGACAACGCTCCAACCAACTTAGGCACCTGATCAAGGCGCTCTTAAAAGATTTAAATAAAACTCAGCACAGTTTACAGTATTAAACACTGGATAGATATGTAATGTCTAATACCTGATGATTACTTGAAAAACATCATCTCATATAATGCTATTTTTTTATTAAGTCCTTAGTGGCAATTAACTGTGATTTTTCGTATTTACTTAAAATGATTTCCCCTCTCAGAAGAGTAAGTACATAATCATCACTTTATACCCCAAATGATGGGAATACAGTAATGATTCCCATCACTACTAGGACATATATACTTGTTGGGGGTAAAAAGAGACCAGCATATAAATAAAATACGTAGTATATCACATGGCAGTAAGTACTGTAAAGAAAAATAAGGCAGAGAAGGAAGACAGAAAATAGTAAAGAGGTGGGAAGAGAGAGGTCTCAATTTTACATACAACTGTGAAGGTAATATTTGATTAAAGACCTAAAGGAAGTGAGAAAAAAGAAGTATGAGGATATATGAAGAGCATTCAAGGTAGTGCAAACAGCAAGTGCAAAGATTCTGAAGTAAAAACGTGCCTGTTGTTTTCAAAGTATGTTTTCATGCTGGCAAACAGGCCAGTATGACTGAAGCCAAGTGAGCAAGGGATAAAATAAGGAATGAGGTCAAAGAGATAATCTAGGACCAGAACATGTAGAGAATTGTAAGTCATTATAGAGATTTCCTTTTCATTGTGGATAAAATACAAAGTCCATGGAAGGTGTAAAGAGAGCAATGCCATGATCTGACATGCTCTTTAAAAAGATCATTCTGGCTGCTGATATGATGACAGATTTAAAGAAAGATTAAATGGCTGTTCTAATAAGTTAAGTAAGAATTATTGATGGCTTGAACCAGAATATTAGAAGTGGAGAATTGGTAAGGTTCTATATATATAAAAATAAGAGAGCTGACATTGATTTCTTGATGGACTGAGTGGAATATGAAAAAAAAAAACAACCTGAAATCAAGGATAAATATCAAAGATTAGGAGGAAGACTATTGGAGGAAGAGACTTGGTGGCAAGGGACAGGAAAAAGATCAGGACCTCAGTTTTGAATGTTAAGTTGTAAATGCCTATACATACTTCTACATAGGGTTAATCATCATTAATAGGCAGTCGGACACACAAGTCAGGACTAAAAGGAAGTAGACCCAGAATGCCAAAAGATATGAATTTAGGATATCATCACTGTAATCAATATATATAAGAATGCCCACATGGAACCTTAATATTTAAAAGATTGCACATTGAGTCTAAGATTTACAAGTAATATTTCATACCAAATTTTTTACAACACATACAAAAAGCAAACAGTCCTTGGGATAAGTACATTTTAAATATGCATTGATTCTTTAAAAAAAAATAAAAACTTAAGGAAGAAATGGAGACTAGTATACTAATATTTAATCTCATTTAGATTTCCACCAAAGCACTATTGCTGGAAGAGGAAGCTCTTGATGTACATAGCTCTAAACTCCTTGTAAGATTCATACACACACAAAAAAAAAAGAGGGGGGGGGAAGAGACCCTATTATATGCCAGGCATTAACTAAGCTATAAATAAAGTGAATGCAAATTGTTTGTGAGGATAGATAAGTACATAAATAAGCATACAACTACAAATTGTGATAATATGGGGTACTTTTCTTAGATTGAGTAATCATACAAGAACACAGAAATAACACAAAAGCAGGGTTACAATTTCTCTGAAATGTCTAATTGATTTAATTTTAGATTTGAACAGAAATGAAAATCTTAACTACCTATTACAGAATTACCATACAAACCTGAATTTCTCAAGGTTCTCTTCCTTTTGCCTTTAATTTTCCATGTATTAGACATGAAGATTGCTGCATTCTTATAGGAGATGCTCAAAAACAGTTTATATAATTCATATAAACAGGAATTCCACTGATAATTAATTTATAGCCACACCCAGGATACAATTTTTAGCTCTAACTATATTTGGTGAATATTCAAATTTATACTATCAAATTAACAAAAAACTTTCAGAGTGAAACAAGTGGAATGTGAAAAACCTTAAGTTCTTAGTGGTTTAACGACTATCAATAAAAGATATTTTAATTTTCACTTCATTAAAACATTTTCAGTAGCATTCCTACTTCACTTCTCAGTAATTCAATATGGTATAGTAACATATTGAGTGACAATGTTATTTAATAAGCCAGGTCATCAAAGTTGATATCCTATTTTATTTGTCAGATGCTTGTGTGCAAAAGAGCTACCAAAAATAAACAAAAAACCCCCAGAGTTCATTCCTAGTGTCAAGACAAAAAAACCTAGAAAGGCACACACTACCTATAAAAGTAAGATATTTAATATTATTTAACAGTAAATTTAACTACATGTACAGGTCTTAAAATGTACATAAAGTTGTTACACAGACATTTTGACATTAAGTAAAGAAATGCCACTTTACACATGTAAAGCCCTATCTGTTTACACATAACTCTATTTCAGATAGGGTTACTTTATTATATCTTTTAGATTATTTGGAAAATCTCAGCCTAAGGAACCTGCATCTTCACAAGTATAAATTACTACCATGAATCACAGTGTTACTGTTATGATTGTCATTATAGGAATAATTCAAATAACCCATTTTGCAAGTAGATGGTAACTTACCTGAAATGTAGATGACCTTTTGATCACTTCTCTGACCAAGAGAATTGGTCACTTTACACACATAAACACCAGAATAATTAAAAGTCAGTGGATGGACAAAATGAAGAGTATTGTCTGAAGCCAATAAACCATCAGGCCACTGTCCATCCAACCTGGAATTGAAAAAGCATGAAATTACTTTATATATCCTCAGTCTCTAGTTATTGATAGCTGTTTAGATGTGATATTAACTTTTGAGATGTTAGTGAAGGAACCAGCATTCTATAGGTAAAATTCACTATGAAATGACGCATGAACTAAATTGTGAATTTTTATTTTTAAAAAGTTGAACTAATAAAGTCCACTAAAAATTCTTTCAAAATATCAATTCATGTAAGTGTACCTAGGCCAACAAATTACAATGAGAGGGGAGGACAGGAAAAAAATTATGTGATTTTTAAAGAATTAAATTCAGAAAACTGGAACATTAGAAAAACATTATATTTATAGGCATATGCATATTATCAAAAGAATCAAAGTAATTATCTGTTAATTATAACCTTCTCATGATATATCTACAATTCTCTAAATGAAAAGTCATCTCATTTAAGTCAATGATGTATTTTAGCCCTTTCTGTAACATATTTTAAAAAGCACCAGTTAATGCAGAACAGGTCTATACTGTGCCCCATCCAAACATGGTTAGTTTCTAAACCGCCAAGAAGGGTCTTCTTATAAAACAGTTTCATTTCTAAGGTGGACATATGCAACCACAAAAACTGAGACACCGTTTGGTATCAGTAACTCTTTTTTTAAATGGTGCCTATACAAAGAAGTCCTTTCTATAGTGGTGTGCTATCGTGTATTACTGTGAAGCACAATGGGCATAAAATCTCACTATAAGAACTATAAAGCCATTCATTGCAACAGAATTAAGTATACTGCTATACATTATCTTTCCATCCTTACGGTACAAAAAACCCTACCATCAGGCCTTTATTTTCAAACCAGTTTTAAAGGCCAGATTTTTTTTTTTAGATAACAAGATAAAAATCAAGTAAATCCAGGCACTTAATTACTATACTTTGATTTAAGCAGATCTTCAAAATGTTTCTTTGTTCCTTCAACTCAGCCATCCACTATTTACCTTACTCTACTCCTGCTGCTATTGCTGAAATGCAAAGCTAAGTAAGATTTGATCCTTGCTTTCAATGACCAAAATACATAGTAGGAGACCAACAACTAGTTACAAAGAAAATAAACACAAAGAATAAAAAAAGGTAAAATGAAGCGAATCAACACTGGAAAATAGGAGGGATAATTTCATTCTGTGATCCCAAGGATAATAGGTAGACCAACAATCAGTAAAAACATTTACACTCGCTGGTATTTTAATTTAACAATGAAAAATAAAGGTAATAGTCTAATGGTGAAAAAGCAAAAGCACCCAAGCTCCTTAAAAGAATTTTGGAAACAACATTTTTAGAACATCAACTTTAAAAAAGTGAACTCTTTTTCTAAGGGTAAGAATAAATATAAACTGTATCTATATTTCCAACTATCTTTACTTTGGGCCCAAAATTCTAATCCCTTTAATTCTGAGAATTATAAAAAATGTCTTATAACTCTTTAAATTGTTTATTTAAATGAACCACAGTCAGAAAATTATATATCACACTGAACTCCCAATAAATGATATTCTAAGCACCTTCTATGCTCTTGTACCCATGATACATTATTTATATTCATTGTCTCTACCCTAACAAAAGCTCTATGAGGTATCATTATGACTTCCTTAAAAAAGACATCTCCAATTACAGACACTAGGGTGAGAAGCCAGAATAGTATGACTTTTATAAATTCCAGCTAAGATGGAGGTGTAGGTAGATACACTTTGCCTCCTTGCACAATCACAAGGACAACAACAAATTTAAAAACAAAAAATTACCAGAACTTCCAGAAAATCGAACTGTAAGAAGTTCAACAACCAAGGAGTTAAAGAAGAAACATTCATCCAGACCAGTAGGAGGAGCAGAGACAGGCAGCTGGGGTGGCCAGAACTCATGGCAAAGTGGCAGATGGAGGACCGGGGAGCACAAGGCAGTGTCTGGTGAAGCAGGAGGTCCCACATTAGTATGCGGACAAACCAGGAGGAACTGGGAAGTGAGACAAACTGCACAACCTAGGGTTCCAGTGTGGGAAATAAAGCCTCAAAACTTCTGGTGGTAAAAACATGTGGGGGCTGCAGCTATGGGAGCAACTCCCAACTCACAGAATTCCTTGGAGAGACCCACAAGGTCCTAGAAAGTACACAAAACCGCCCACCCAGGAATCGGCACCAGAAGACCCAATTTGCCTGTGGGTAGAAGAAAAAGTGACTGAAAGCCCGCAGAGAGCTGAGCAAGGGACACTATTCCCTTTCTGACCCCTTCCTCATATACAGGGCCACAATGCAGCAATGTGGGTTGTCCCACCCTGGAGAATCCTAAATTTCAGCCCCTTACTACATAACTGGCACACTGAGGGAAAACAATATGGCCCAAATGAAAGAACAGATCAAAGCTCCAGAAAAAATACAATAAGCAATGAAGAGATAGCCAACCTATCAGATACACAGTATAAAACATTGGTAATAAGGATGCTCACAGAAATGGTTGAGTATGGTCTCAAAATAGAGGGAAAAGTGAAGGCTATGCAAAGTGAAATAAAGGAAAAGGTACAGGGAATCAGCAGTAACAGGAAGGAAACCAGGATTCAAATCAATGATTTGGAGCAGAAGGAAGAAATAAACATTCGATCAGAACAGAATGAAGTAATGAGAATTCAAAAAAATGAGGAGAGGCTTAGATACCTCCAGGACAACTTTAAACATTGCAACATCCAAATGAGAGGGGTGCCAGAAGAAGAGGAAAAGCAAGAAATTGAAAACTTATTTGAAAACATAATGAAGGAGAACTTCCCCAATCTGGCAAAGGAAACAGACTTCCAGGAAGTCCAGGAAGCTCAGAGTCCTAAAGAAGTTGGACCCAAGGAAGCACACACCAAGGCACATCATAATTACATCACCTAAGAGGAAAGATAAGAAGAGAATCTTAAAAGCAGCAAGAGAAAAGGAGACAGTTACCTACAAAAGAGTTCCCACAAGACTATCAGCTAATTTCTCAAAAGGAACTCTGCAGGCAAGAAGGAGCTGGAAAGAAGTATTCAAAGTCATGAAAGGCAAGGACCAAGATTCCTCTATCCAGCAAAGCTATCATTTAGAATGGAAGGGCAAATAAAGCGCTTCTCTGATAAGGTCAAGTTAAATGAGTTCATCATCACCAACCCCTTATTAAATGAAATGTTACAGGGACTTATCTAAGAAAAAAGAAGATGATCAAAACTATGAACAGTAAAATGACAACAAACTCTCAACTATCAAGAATTGAACCTAAAAAACAAAAATAAAAATGAACTAAGCAAACAACTAGAACAGGAACAAATTCACAGAAACAGAGATCACATGGAGGATTATCAGCAGGGAGTGAGAGGAGGGAGAATGGGGGAAAAGGTACAGGGAATGAAATAGACAGGTGGGAGGTTAAAAATAATACAAGAAATAGAGAAGCCAAAGAACTTATATGTATGACCCATGGACATGAACTAAGGTGGGGGAATGATGGTGGGAGGGGTAGTTCAGGACAGAGGGCAATAAAGGGGAGAAAAAAAATGGGACAACTGTAATAGTATAATCAATAAAATATATTTTAAAAAAAGAAATACCCTATCACACATCTTAACCAATGATTATTTCCTCACATTTAAGAACATGTAAATGAAAAGGCCTTCCCTACTTCTAAAATTGAAACTTTGCTTAAAGGCAACAGATTGACCAAATATATTGTTTCCTTACTCTTACAAAATCCCATCCCAAACAAGAGTAAAGGAATTAAAGTTATTAAATACCTATTAGGGGAAAGAGAACAGGAGGTAGAATTCATCAGATAAGATGTCCAAAAAACTTTTAGGAGAAAACAAATGGAAATAACAGTGTATGCTTTGAGCCAGTGCTTCTCAATCAGAAGTGATTTTTGTCTCCAGAAGATATCCAGCATGTCTGAAGACATTTTTGGTAGTAGCAATGAGGGTGCCCAAGAGAGGAGAGAAGGAAGTGGGGAGGTGAAGTACTACTAGCTTTGGAGATTTAAGGTCAGGAATGCTGCTAAACATTCTACAATTCACAGAGCTGCCTCCTACAAAACAGATTTTTCCAGCCCAAAACTTCAACAGTGCCAGGTTGAAAAGCTCTGCTTTAGGCTGAAGAAGTGCTTACAGGAGGCATATGGATGAGAGAGCAGTCGATTTGGTCCAAAGAACCCAAACAGATTTGGAGCTTATCTCATTATACGGCAGAAGGCTGGTACAAGGCAAAGGGCTAGAGATAAGAATATTAGTTCAAAGTTGAATAAACAAAACAAGAGATTCCTCCCACCTCTGTACAGATACCAGACGCTTGTGTTTAGGCAAAATAAAGATTAATTAAATACATAAACTGAATGGCCACAAAAAAAAAAAAAAAAAAAAAAAAAAAAAAAAAAAAAAAAAAAAAAAAAAAAAAAAAGACTTCTACCCATCCATAGTTAACAACACCAGAAGCTTTCCCAGAGAAATAAAGTTTTTACTTGATCACTCTGAGTGGAATCTGCTAATGAGTAATCCCTACTATGGAGAGTTTTCACTTAACATTTTAACTAAATACATCACTATGAAATGACTGGATAACTGAGAAAACTTGGGAATGTCTACAAAATGAAAGTCAGAAAACAAAAAAAGCACTAGGAGGAAAATGGAGACAGTAAGTGTGTGTGGGGGGGTCTGCAGAAGAAAGAGTTCCAGTACCTCTAGAAAAAAGCAAGAAGATATTATATATCCATAAACTAAGAAAAGTATGCTTTGAAAATGAACAGAGAATAAGAAAATGCTCTTAGAAAATAAAAGTATGCTCCAAATTGTTTAATCAAGGGGGAAAAATCAAGCAAATTGCCTAGAAAGAATAAAATAATTTGAAAAATAAGAAAGAATATTTGGTAAGCAATAAATACAAGTTCTTATTAAGAGCAAATAGAAAAAAAGGAGAGGAAATGAATAAAAAATAAGAAAATTTTCCACAGCTGATAAATATAACTCTCTAGATTGAAGGGGTCCCTAATTATTGAGAAGTCTGAGTGAAAACCTTACTCTAACAGTTGAAATTTCAAAATTAAAGAGAATTAAGGATATTCAGATAAAGCTACAAAAGTAAAAACAAGCAATTATTAACCCTCAGTGACAATAGTTTTAAACAAAAGAAAATAAGAATTCCAGTATACTACTCAATTCTCAATAAATAATATCTACCTTTCACAGAGAGGCAAATAATAATTACAGAATTTAATTAAAAGTAACAATCTCATTAGAGTTATGAAAAATAGGGTATATGAGCACATTCATGTGTGAAGGGGTAGATATAAACTTTCATCTATCGTAATAAGAAGTGACTAGTGTTAAAAATTAGTAAATCAAGAAGTAGCAGTTTAAGACCTATAACGGTTAACTGCCAGACTGAATTGCTAAAATCACTAAAGTCGCCTCTAAGAAACAGAACTGTGGGGGTAGGAAGGTGGGGAGAGGTGGAACAGGAGGACACTTAGAAACTATTCATTTAATTTAATTTTCAACAATTACTATGTCAGGTATTACACTGATAAAAAACAACTTTATGCATTTAAAAATACTTTTCACTTTTAAACAAATTCTCTTTAGAAGTATCTAATATTATTACCTGCTCCACACAGATTTGAAGGGTGGTGGATTTGCATCAGCATTACACTTGAGATTAACACCTTTTCTTCCTACAAACCAATTTCCGTCATAGCCTGTTACTGAAACCTCAGGAGCATCTATAAAATAAATGCATGACAAAACAGATTATCATTTATTAATAATAAATAAAATATAAAGAGAATAAACATAAACTGTAGAAGAATATAAGTAATTTTTCCTTTTCTCAATATGCATAACCAATGTGGAAGATAGTATGCAATAAATATTAGTTGACAAAATGAGTGCATAAATGAACAATGAGTACTCAAACATTAAGCAATTACAAGCATGTACAGTTCTATTATAAACACTGAATATAAGAATATTCACAA
Organism: Tonatia bakeri; assembly: GCA_004024845.1. Lineage (NCBI taxonomy): Eukaryota > Metazoa > Chordata > Mammalia > Chiroptera > Phyllostomidae > Tonatia > Tonatia bakeri. The sequence continues at coordinate 8,957 of PVIA01004208.1, forward strand.
ACCTACATTCACTAAAAACAAAATTATGAAATATGTAGAGCTATATGAACAAAGAAAATACATTAAGTATTTAATTCAATAATGAAACGCAGCATTTAAGTACAAAATCGCCAAATAAAACTGTTTTTAATGTAATGTTTAATGTGAAAGGCAGTATCCCCAAAGGGGTATCAAGTCGATTACAGGGATTAGATTCCCTATGCTACAATTAATTAATAATCTATGGGCATGTAGCAGTGTGACACAAACTTTCTGTAATTATAACTTAATTATCTAAGATCTCGACTGTTCTAAAACATGAACTTGTATCTACTCAATGTGCCCAAAACTCTTTTAGCATACGTGTAATATAATTAGTTAAATAAGCAATTATCCAGGTCTACCAACAATATAAATTTATGCCTTTGAACTACAAAATCCAATACTAACTATTCATTCCACCACCATATTGTTTAGTTCCTACTAAGTGACAGGCAATGTTTTAGGTATTTGGTATACATAGACTCTGTATTCAAAAAATAGTATTTTAATAGTAATAAAAAAGATGATATTTAAAAACTATTTACTAAAACATGTTATGAAAAAGAATAGGATGCCAAGAGAAAAGACAAGAGGAAAGGCCTAATTTAATTTACATTGGGGATGAGGTTGGGAATGTCATGAAAGACTCCCTCAGTAATATTTACCGTATTTGCCATGTATAATGTGCACCCATTTTTTTGGCCTAAACTTTCAGGAAAAATATGTCAATTTTTAATTCAACTTTTTATTTATTTATGTTTAGAAACAAAATTGATTATCATATTCCAGGGTATTATTTTGCATATGGATATCATTATTTGTTTCTAGAGTTATACTTTTAATGCATAAGTGTAAAATAAAAGTAATACCTGCCTCTTATAAATACCAAGAATTAACAAACATTTTTGAAACAAAATTTATACTAAAAAATGCTGCTGAAAGAAGAGTACAGATATCAGTGGGTTTAATTTATTTTAAAAGGAGGATGGGAAAGGTATTAAAGTGTCTCCAAAGAATACCTCCAAATTTTGTGAGATAAATTTTGGATACAATTGGGATATGTTTTGTAGGTCCGAATTAAAAAAGAAGAAAAAGTCATAAGTATTCTAACATTTTAGAAGCATGTTGAAAAATCTCAATAATAATTAAAAACTCTTATATTAGAAAAAGTATTTTTATATTTTAGAATTGCATTCAAGCAGACAAAAATAGTAATATACATAATACAAACTGAAGAAAATTTCAGTCATGATTAGACATAGGAAAGGGAAAAGTATATATGAGTAAAATATTAATAGTACTTATAATTGAGATCTGAATTTTACAAGAAAAAGGAAAAAGAGTCTATAAAATCAAGTTAGGAGAAGGAAAAAGAAAATTAACTGGCTTCTCCAGAGCAGTAAGGAGGAAACAAGGTATTTGTATTCAGGAATACAAAAGTAATAACATTCACTTAAGATTATTAATCCTGTAAGAGTTGGGGGAAAAAATCCTATGAATTAGCTTTAGAAACCATTACATCAAGTGTAATAAATATGTGTAAATTAAAATTCCATGCATCACACCAAAAAAAGAAAAAGAAAAACAGAACACCTTCACAAACCTGTCTACATTTATGATCTGTGGACAAAAATGACAAAACCTAAACTCTCCTAATTTTATTACTAACCTGCCTAATTTTCATTTTCTTTGCTATGAATATCTACACCATCAGTTTTTCTCTCGCTCAAATTTAAAATGCTACACAAAGAATATAAACGAAAAAGCACATACATACACAAATAAAACAGAGTATCCCCTAACAAAAAAGATACAAGATGAGCCAGCTTTGAATCTTATTTACGATGATTATTACCCCAATGATGTGCTTAAAATATTGTTTTACCTATGTGAGAGTCTTACAACATGATCAATAAAACTGGTTAGAATACTGAAAGAATATAGATTTTCAAAATAATTTAATTGCATCTAGGAAGTAAAAGACTCTTGCTGAAAAATAAAAACATCATGGATGGCATCAATAAAACTGAAAAGCTAACCTAACACTATTGGATTGGAGAAGTAGCCTGCCTCTAAGTATTGCACATTTTGAGATATGAATTTCCAAAGTTCACTTAAGCCCAGATTATTTTTAAGGTCTAAAAAAGGATAAAGTTAAATAATTCTAAGTTAGAGAGTAATTTTAAAATCATTGTCCATCTTTACAAATTGATAAAAATTGTTCCGGTTAAATTAAATTTCCACAATAATATTTTAAAAATTAAGGAAAAAATGTCAACAATGGAAAACCAGGAATTTCTGAATGCTAACTATTCAAACCAAAAACAGTCTGATGCAGAATAATTTTAAAGGAAGAAAATAAAAATAAAATACATTATGTTAAAAAGCAAATGTTACCATTTACTTACACTGTATATCTAATATGAAAGAATATCGGATGTCCTTTTCCAAGGCTGGATGTTTTACAACACAAGTAATTCGCCTTCCTCTAGCAAATCTAGTTGGAAATAGCTTGTACTGGCTGATGATTGTGGCCGTTTCATTTGGAAAGGAAGTTGTAGTGGATTCCATTTCACCAAGATCACCTTCCCAGTTAATATGTGCAACTGGTTTTCCAGTGGCTGCAATACAAATGGCTGCTACTGTTTCATTTCCTCCATCAATTAAAGAATCTGGCCCTTTAATCAGGCTCACAGTGGGTTCAACTGTTCAAATTTAAAACAAAAGTTATATTTTAATTAATAATATATTTATATCCTTTCAAGCCACATCTACATACATTTCAAAAATTTAGGAGTAACTGCATTAAAATCTACACACACTTTTAGATAACACCAATATCAAATGGATTCTCGGAACAAGAGAAGATCATGAGCCAGGACAAATAAGAAGTTGAGATTTATATAAGCATTACAAAGATGGTTCTCCTGGTAGAAATACACTTTTCTTTATAAAGACAGATGAGTCCTTCTCATAATTAGCATATACAAAAAGTCCTGTGAAATCAATCATTATTTTCATTATGAAATTAAAGATATTTTTACTTTAACAAGTAGTTTAAATATTTAATGCTTCATTTTTGCAGCAAAAATGTTAAGAGAAAATATATTTTAAAGTAAGTTACAAGTATAGAACCAACACTGTTGATATGGAACATCACTAATACTTGTTGGAAAGTACATGCCACCTATTTTTTTCTGGTATTAGAAAGCTCCACATAAGGGAAACATAACCTTAATATTAAACACTTCTTTTTTTTTTTTTTGATTTTTTTTAAACACTTCTTATATAAGGCTTTAAATTATCTTTTGTATCTCCCCTAAAAATTTTTATGTGATAAATACTCCTACTCAGCTGATCCCTAATTTCTCCAACTTTGAAATAAGGTTTGATTCCATAGTTTTTAACCACTTGCCTGGTATTTTTTGCCTAAATAACTTCAAACTTAATAAACCAAATGCTGAACTATCATCTCATGCTACGAATCCCTAATACCTTTTTCAAAGACATGCCCCTTTAAATTAATGGTAATATAACTGATTCAAACACCAAGGTTCAAGACCTACTATTGTTCAAACCTCCTTTGTTTCTTATATTCCATCGGATACAAAGATATGCTAGTTATTCCTTTATAATAGCTCTCTTCTTCACCCAAGCAACAGAAATTAGTGAATTAATTTCAAATCTTCATGGCCTCATGGCTTAGGCATTATTTCAAAACTTCTTCATTTTAATTCATCAAAAACACCAGACTGATCATCCTGAATGACAACTTTTATCACATTACTACCTAAATCAGGTCTGAGTTAGTCATTCCCCTAAGCAAGGCGAGAAGGTTGTCAAAATGGTATTTCTCAAACTTTACTGTGCATATAAATCACTTGGGGATTCTGATAAAATGTAGATTTATCACCTAGTAAGTCTGAGAGGGGTCTGAAATTCTGTATTTCTAACAAGTTCCCAAGTGATATTATTAATTCTGCTGGTTCATGAACCATGCTTTAAAACAGCAAGAACCTGAGAGAAGAGATAAGAAGCACAACACTGTACACCTTCACACCTCTAGTAACATAAATCTCAAATTCCTCATCCTAACATTCAAGTTACTTTATTGTGGTCATACTCTACCTTTCTAGCCTTTAATTCTCGAACTTTTTGAAAATGCTTTGAATAACCAACAAATTATTAAGTGGTTCACTATGAGGGTTCTCAGCAGTAAGTGATCTCTTCCCATCCCCCTACCCAGAGGACACTTGGCAATGTCTAGAGATATTCTAAGTTATCACACATGAGGAACTGCTACTAACATCTAGTGGGTAGAGGCTATGAATGCTGCTATTCAGTGTAAAAATTGAACAGGAGAGTTCACAACAAATTCCAGCCCCAAATTTCAAAAGTGCTAACTTTGAAGAAATTCTGTCCTGATGTAATTGTTTTCTGCCTCTGTTGGCTCACTTACTTTTCTTAAATTTCTTTCCTGTTTGCCTACCCCAAACCTACCCACCATTTGAGAACTGGTAACTATTTTTTTTCCTACAAAACATTTCTAAACTACCTAGTTCACCAGCCCATTGCTATAACCTACTTAAATAACATTAATGTATGAGACTGCTATAAACCAGAAACTCTTAACAACTTAAGGACCGCTCATGAGTTTTCTCGTGTTTCATGCGTCTCAATCCACAAGCAAAAATGAAGTATAAACAGTTTCTGCTATCAGAACTCTCACAAACAATGGGAAGACAAAGAAACAATTCCTAAATGAAAGGAAAGGAGGAAGCCTCAGAAAGAACGCTGAATGAAACAGGGGCAACTCAACTATCAGATACTGAGTTCAAAGCAATGACTGTCAGGAAGCTCAATGAGCTCACAATGAGCTACCAGAAACTACAGGGAAGCTACAATGAGCTCACTGCAAATGATATCAACATGAAAAAGGAAATACACTTCAAAAAAAAGCAAGAGGAAGTGAAGAATAGTTTCTGCTATTGGTGGCTAGAGACTAGATAACGGAATCTGTCCAGCCCTTCCCCTGGGGGTGCAAGGAGAGCCCCTGGGAAAGATCCACCCAAAAGGTTGTCAGGTGATATGAAGCAGCATGAACCTACGTGTATTCCAGCGAGTGGAAAGAAAAAATTTCCTAGGAGAGCCTGCAGAGTTTGTGCCGCCCATGGAAAAAGGAGCGAATCTAGATACTTATATAAATTTTGTTTGGTCCCTCTTCATAGAGGAAAATGTTTTACGCAGTACCATACGTTAAAAAAGTACTAGGAACTTTAATTATTTAATTAGTTGTTTAATTGTTTTTGTAAACAAAAATGTTATAATTATTGAAAAACAACACCTAAAGTTCATTATGATCTGTAGTTATGATGATTTAAATAACGTGCAGTTTGCCCAAAAATGTGCGGTCCCTGGCGTATGTCTTAGAGATTTCTATGTGGTACGCAATGTGTTAATAGGCTTTAAGGGATATAATGTTAAATGATAAAGTACAGAGTTGCAGTCTACCACATTTACAGTGAAAAGCAAAGACAAAACAAACAATATTGAATAAAACAATATGATAACCACTACAATAAAGACATGATCAGGATACAATGGCAAAAAAAGAAAAAAAAATCATCAAATTGTGGAGGGGGTAGATCTTTCAAGAATAGCTTCCCAAAGGCTATAGTTTGATGAATAGTAGTTAAATAGAAGAATGTAGGAAGAGAGAGGTAAGAGAAAACCAAAGGCAATCCAGGCAAAAGGACAAACACATGTAAAAACATAGACAGGTGTTAACAAAACTACAAATAGTTTATTATGATTATAAAATTTGGGTTCTGGAAGAGGTGGAGCAAGAAATGAGAAGTTAAAAGAAGTAAGCATGGGTAAAATTATGATTAGCCTATTACTGTAAACAGTCTTGAGTTTAAAACCACTGGGTACTGTATTAATTTAGGAGACATTCCTAAAATTTAAAGCAAAAATACTTATTCCCACAAATTCTCTCTTCCATGTACAAACTATTTATCTAGTTTCTTTTTGCCACTAAACTTTTTGTGACCTTTTCTTATCTTGATGTCCTATACTTGATATTTTTTCAGGTACTTATGCCTTGTCTGCTAATTAAAATATTTCTTAAAAGCATCAATTTCATAAACATAAGTTATATTTTCCCACAGCTCTTAGGACACTGTCTTAAACATACGAAGTCCTCAAATATTTTACTTTTTTAAAGAATTTATTCATTCATTTTTAGAAAGACGGGAAGGGAGGGAGAAAGAAAGGGAGAGAAACATCAGTGTGTGGTTGCCTCTCATGCACCCCCTACTGGGGATCTGGCCCACAACCCAGGCATGTGCCCTGACTGGGAATTGAACCAGTGATTCTTTTCTTCACAGTCCAGTGCTCAATCCACTGAGCCACACCAGCCAAGGCTTTAATTTTATTTTTATATATTATCTCAGCATGAAAAATACATAAAACAAATTTGTACAAAATTGCTTTCCTGAATTCAAGAGACACTAAAATTATGGTATTAAATATTAGGGGCTATATACTTATTTGGTCTCTAAATGCAGACACTGAGACCAAGTATGTGCAAAAGACTTATCAGGGAGTAACATCTGGGTGAAGAGTGAAGAAAAAAGGATTGAGTAGGGAGCTATCAGCAGACCTGACAATATCCCTGACAGGTTAAGTTGGAGACTTCTCCCATTAAAAAAGTCCCACTTTGGGTTGAAATGTCGAAGGTGCTATCACTCCTTAACCCTTGTTCTATTATTTAAATGTATTCACAAGCATTTCAAAATTTGTTTATTTTTCACTGCAAGTGGCTCTCTTAATGCTAATATATTAGCTCATTCTAAATTCCACCATGAACTTTACCAGTTATCAGACAAAAAAAGTAAAAGATCTTTCATTAGGAACAATAGACCAAGATTCAAATATAAAAGTCCACAATAGCATAAATAAAGTTTGATTTAAAAAACAAACGTGACATGCCAATGACTCCAAGAAGAAAGTCATTTTAAAACTGGAAAAGCTATTTAAAGGTGGTAATTTAATTAAAAGTTGAAAATTTGAGGGAAAATAATGAAAATAAATATGGTAAAGAAACTCAGTACTTAGTATAAATAAAAAACCACCTTTCGTGAAAAGAAGTAAAATAGCTAAGACCCACACACCATTATATAAATAGGTAGGTAGACACAAGATTTTGCTTAAATTAAGAGCCTAAAATCATAGGACTTTAAAACAGAACTTTAAAAATGTATTTGAATTATTTTATTTTAAACTGAAATTTATATATAATTTCAATCGTTTTAAATTCTTGAAAGTATTTTTACTATAATCATTACAACTATCACCAAAATACATAATTCAAGCATACCTACCTAATACAGTTACAGTTGTGGAGGACTGAGCATTTCCAAGTGGGAATGTAACAGCTTTGCATATGTATTTTCCAGAATCAGAAAATCCTATGTTATGTAGAGTAATTGTTGCATCATTAAGAGAATAGTTTTTAAACAATACTCTTCCCTGATATTCTCCTTGCACAGAGAATCCATACTGAGGATGATGAACTGCAATAGTCTGTGAACTTTTGCCATGTATCTTTTCCCATGAAATTTGTGTTATGGTCTCATTTACTTCAATTAAACACTTCAACGAAACATTCTTTCCCCATACTGCTGTGACATGTGGCTCCACAACAATTGGTCCAGCTAAGGCACCTATGGAGAAAAAAAAAGTATAGTTCTTAAAATAGAAAAGTATTATGCTAAAATATAATCAAACCCCCTCCCCTTTTGTTTCTCTCCCTCCTTCCCCTCTACAGGTACACACTTACACAAACACATTCATAACTGAGTAACAGTACTAGATGTTCCAGAGGCTGAATGTGTAAGACCCAAAGAGTGACTCTGAAATAAAGCAAATACCCATCAATGTGTTATAGTGGAAAAAAAGCACTAAATACAGCCAAGACTAAGCTTGGAAGCAGATGCTTCCCCAGTGAAGCCTTCAGATGAGATCCCAGCCCTACATACCTTTACTACATTCTCATTAAGATTCTGAAGCAAAAAATGCAGCTGAGCCAGGCCTGCATTCCTGACTCAAAGAAACCAAGGGGGTAATAAATTTATGTTCTTCTAAAGCTAGTAAGTTTTAAAGTAACTTGTTACTCAGTAATAGATAACCAATAAATATAGGACCTGTCAAACCAAATACAATGCTAAAGTATCTCACTTTGAAGATTTCTTTTATCAAAAATCTCTATTTAAAAAAACAATTTAAAACACACACATTCCCAGAAATCATTAATTTAAAAACAAACAAAAATGTGATGTCAATTTTTTTCCATTTAACAGATAAAGAAAAAAAAATGCCACAAGCAAAAGTTAAAATAAAATGACATCAAAGTTCCCCTATCATGTTAATTATGTTCCAAAGGCAATGGATCAAATCTAAATAAGACAGATATTATTCATGAACACTAAAGTCAAGCAAGATATTGCTCACTGACAACTATATAAAAACATAAAACATGTCCTTGGAGAGTTTATAACTCACACACGTATCCTAACAAAATAAATTCTTAAACTATGAATTAAATCAATATAAGCACTCAAAATGGAAAGTATAATTAAAAACACCTTTAAAAATTAGAATTATAGCTAAATAATATTTTAATTAAACACAAAATAAAAAAACATTAGGGTATCACTTAAAAGATAATCAAGAAAAATGTGAAATAGCCCTGCCTGGATGGCAAAGTTGGTTGGAGAATCATCCTGTACAACAGAAAAAAGGTAAAAAGGTTGCAGGTTTGATTCCTAGCCAGAGCACATACCTAGGTTTTAGGTTTGCAGATCAGTGTGCATATGGGAAGAAATCAATTTATGTTTCTCTTTCACATCAATGTTTCTCTTTCTTTTTCTCCCTTCCTCTTTCTCTAAAATCAATGAATATATTCCCAGTTGAGGATTAAAAATAATTATGCTTAAATATGTTCAAACAGTTCTAAACACAACAAAGACTTTATACAATTATTATTTCCACGAACCCTTTTGAGAGAAAAATATGAATGAATAACTGCATAAAAAATCACTGCAGAAATAAGAGGATGAACTTCAGATAGATAGATAAGAGGGCAAGCTTTAAGCCCTGGCTGGTGTGGTTCAGTGGACTGAGCGCCAGTCCGTGAACCAAAGGGTTGCTGGTTCAATTCCCAGCCAGGGCACATGCCTGGGTTCCTGGTCAGGTTCCCAGCAGGGGTACACGAGAGGCAACCACACATTGATGTTTCTCTCCCTCTGTTTCTCCTTCCATTCCTCTCTCTAAAAAAGAAATAAAATCTTCTTTTTTTAAAAGGGGTCAACCTTTATTACCCCAAAAATGACTGAGGATACTACAAAACAGGACTAACAACTCTTTACAGGTATGGAAGGTTGTTTTTTTTTTTTTTTTAAGCATTGCCTCAGAAAAGATTCAAGCCCCCAAAAATGTTAGATCATGCTCTTAATTACTAAGCTTTTAAAACTATCCTAAGATATAAAAAGAAAAATCGAATATACTAATGTATTTTAGCAACTTATCATAAGCCTGGTACTAAACCAGGAAATATATAGACAATAAAAAAGCAATTTATGAATACTGACTAAAAGTTTGTATATTATGAAATAATATACAACTCTATTTAAAGAAAAGGAAACATTGAGCAAGTAGAAAACTCCAAGAAGTAAAAGTATTTTTAGGCTACTTATCAAACTGAACTCATGCACAATGTTTTGCAATGATGCTTTGAAGACACTTAATAAAATTTAACATCCATTATCTGATTTTCTGGAAAAAAAAATCAACTGAGAAAAGGATTCCTAATAATAAAATTGATTCTTCTCAAATGGCCATCACAATAATAAAATAGAAAAAAAGAGAGCATAGATATTAAAGAAAAATAAAAAAATACGGTTTGCTATCATTATCACTGTTCAACTGACACTGCAAATTCCAATGCAAGGAGATAAGAAAAATGAACAGAATAGTAATTATTAGAAAGAAATAATCATTATTTGAAAAACCTACTACCTGAGAAACTTAAGGCGGTCAAGTAAAGGGCATTAGAACCAATAATGTGGCATGTAAAATGTATGCAAAATACAAAATCACTATAATAAGTGATAACATTTGCAAATGTACTGCAGGAAAAAGATTAATATTTGCAAAAAATAATATTAAAATATCCATGAATAAAGTTGTAAAGAACCTAAAAACTGAATGATTGACCTGAATAAATAAAAGTTACATCATGTTGTCTTGGCTGGTGTGGTTCAGTTGGTTGGGCATTGCCTGTGGGCTGAAGGGTCACAGGTTCAGTCCCAGGGTGGAGCACATACCGAGGTAGTAGATTTGGTCCCCATTTGGGGCACCTAAGTAAGGCAACCAACTAATGTTTCTCTCTCCCATTGATGTTTCTCTCCCTCTCTTTCTCCTTTCCTTCTCCTCTCTCTAATATATCTATAGGCATGTCCACATGTAAGGATTAAAAAAAATACATTATATTCCTGGAAAAAATACCTAATACTACATAAATGTCAAATCTCCCTATTTTAACACATAAATTCAATGCAATTGCAGTGAAAACCCTGATTATACTTCTTGAAATTAGGCTAAGAATAATAGCTAAGAAATATTTCAAAAAGACAAAGGCCCAGATGGAGAGAAGAAAATATTAAATTAAAAAAATAAAAAGCTTACTATTAATATCTTAATACAATTGAAAGTACACAACTAGACCAACATATAGAATGGCATATGGTATATAAATAATAATTATTTTGTATGAGTGGGGAAATAATAAATTAGACAAGTTAAAAGCACAAGAACTAATTATTTAAAAACAGATCCCTTCTACTAAACTACACAAATGCACAAACACACACAGCTGAAATGAAAATTTAAAAATAAAAAATTAGCCACATATGTGTGTACACACTGTGAGAGCTTGAAATAAACATACTAGTCAGGTGATAATTATAGAAGTCTATACTAACAAACTCTAGAAGACTCACGTATGAAAAATGTCCTTTATAAGCATTTTATAGGCATCAGCAGTTGCAATTCTTACTTGTAAAGAAACAGCCATGACCACGACTACCAGTGATGCAGACTGCCCAACTACAGGGACTTGGCTAGCACTGACCAGCTCCACAATGCTGACATTAAAGATCTGTATTGGGATTAGCAAGGACACTGCCTTCATGTCCACAACCTCTCCCCCTGATCTCTTTGTTCTTTTTGTCCCTCTTCCTCCTTGTAAAAACCCCTGCCTGCACTGAGATGTTGAGATGGGTGTTGACAGCAGTCCCTCATCTTCCAGGTTGCAGGCAGCTGAACAAAACCACTTTCCTTTACAATAAGGGCTGTCCAACCTGTGCCCCATGTGCCACATGCAGCTATGAACACAGCCCAACACAAAATTGTAAATTTATTTAAAACATTATGAGACTTTTTTGTGATTATGTGTCACAATGTATTTAATGTGTGGCCCAAGAGAACTCTTCTTCTAGTGTGGCCCAGAGATACCAAAAAGTTGGATACACCATCAATACCTGACTCTCTAGTATTGGCTTTTGAAGTGGCAGGCAGCTCAAACTGCATTCAGTTAGTTTTTGGCAATCCAGATGGGACAAGGTGAACTCAGCTAAAGTTCAGAGTACACAGGATGACCCCATAGCAAGGACTGTAGAAATTTCCCAGCAGCTGCAGAGAGTTCTTTATCTCGGGGACTCTCCATGCTCTTCCTCTCAAGGTATCAATCACCTTTTAATGCTTTGCTGGTGAAAGGGAACAGCTTATTAATGGGCTGATGAGCCCCAAATGGGTAAAGTCCTTGGTGTTCACAGCCAGGAGCACTAAGTCCATCTCTGACCCATCTGGGATTACCTAGGAATCAACAGGTACTGCATGACAGTAGGCACAGCTCAATGACTAAGAAAAATCCCAGTTTCCTGGTATGGGATTCAGAACACATGTACGGTGTTCTGGTTTATGGATTTCTGGGTTTTGAATATTCTATTTAAAAGCTCTCATCTGTCTGTTCTGTTTGGGAGCTCTGTGAGAGCTCTTGTCTGTCTAAAGTGAAACTTTGGCCATAGTTGTTCTTAGCTTGCTTTCTTATCTTTTAAGGAGTTGTTTGTTCACACAGGGAATCAATCCTCTATCTTTGTCATCTGGGCATTGTGTCATTTAAAACTTGTGAAGGTCATTTGCACTAATGTCCCAGTCCCTCTTTTTAGATTTAGTTGGAGAGTCCTCATTTGTTGGAGGTTTATCTTTCATTTAGATGTTGTTTTGTTTCTGTTTTGCAATGGGTGGCTCAGTATCAATCCCAATAGAGAATCCATAATGTTGTATCTTAGCTGACTGGTCAACTTACAACTATAAGTCAGTGACTAATTAGAATTATTTTGCCAAAGCTCTGGTAAATGGGAGAAAGTCTCTTATGCACAAATTTTCCACATTGATCCATCATAAGAAATATATTCAGAAATTATTTCAATTGATGGTTCAAAGAGGGAGAAAATATCTCATTCCCCTCCCAGACTAAAAACTCACAAAGAAGAAAAATGAGGAGCTAAGTCTTTTAGATACTCTAGATCCTCCTCCTGGAGGGGCAAGAGCTGTGGTGATCCCAGGAAAAATGGGGAAATTAATGCCAGCACCAAATCCGGTGGAAATAAGAGTGATGCCCACCTCAATGTGAAGGGGCATTTTTAAAATCAAACAGCTAAAGTCAGCCAAGCCTGGTATTTCCTCAGCCTCTCCTCCAGCTTCCTTAAAAATCGTAGTGAGGACCAATGGGTCCCTGGAATGCTGTGGGGCCTTGAACTTCTCCTTATGAAATTTTAAACAAATTCAGCATATTTGATATGCTTAAAGTACATGGAAAACTTTGTCAAATAAGTAGTAACTATGTTCTATTTGTATACACATATTTTTATTATAAAACGATGTCCCATAGTCAGTTATTCTTCACATTGATGCATTTATAAATGTTACATCTTCAGAAAGATCCATAAGAAAGGACTCTGAATTACTCTAAATTACATATTTCTGTGAATTAATTTTCAGATCATTTTTGAACTGGATGAAAATTACTGGAACTCTGTGGAATAACAGGATTTATGGAAACACTCGCAAATAATCAGCATAAACAAAAATTGATTATGAGACAGAATAAACTAAGGATGATTGCACTTTTAACTTTTTATCGAAAATATTTGACAACAATGTGGGGCAACACTGTAGGAACAGAGGGGTGGGATGGGGAGAGGGTAAAGGGGGAAAAATTGGGACAATTATAACAGAATAACAATAAAAATGATTTTAAAGAAAAACAGGTACTAAAAACATATTGCTAATTTTTAATCTTTTTGTTTTTCAGACATAAGTAAACTTGTTCATTTCCTTAAAGCAATTTTGTAAATTATACTTTCATAAGCAATATTGAGGCTTTTGTCTTTTTCTCCCTACCTGATCACTCTGGAATTTTGAAACTCTTAATGAGTGAGTAGTATTATTTCCATGGCAATATGTTTGTTTGCATAAATCTAATGGGAATCTGACCTCTTCATAATAGGACACATAAAATCAGTTTCCAGTTGTGGTTTCATTATCCAAGAAATTGACTGGGAAGGTCATGTCTGACAGACACTCCCAGACTATGAATGTCAGCAAAAGCTTTAAGGAATGAAGACTGACTTTGAAGCTGATGAAAGCCCCTTACAGTAATGGCTTGGTACCCTGCTTATTCATAAGGTTCATGGTAGTCTTTCCAGGTAAGAAACAAATGGTGCTTTCCTGGGAGATGGCAAGGAAGAACCTCAAGACATTTTGCAGACATCAAGAATTGAAGAACTCATCCAAAGTTATAGGTATTGCAGGCAAAGCCCAAAGGCAAGTGGTTGGCTTGGACTCCTTACCCTGCAGAACTAATTAAAGCTCAATCTAGAAATTTCTTATAAGATTCCAGCAAAGTACATTTAAGAAAGCCTATATAATCATCTGCTATTCCTGTTGTGTTTGTACAAATAATGAGGCCAAATTGACAGTTTACTTAATGTAGTAAATGAACTGGTCTTGACTTAGCTCTTTGATTAAAATATGGGTGATTTTAGAAGGAGAAATTGTGTTTCAATAGACTCTATAATACACAGTTATGGATATTAAGTTCTAGTTCAGTTAACTGTCTTCCCAGTTTATGTTTCACTTATGCACAGACAAGATCAGGGCAAGGACAACAGGCCAGGTGCAGATCACCAAGGTGGAAAGCCCCAGGAGCCTAGCAACAGGAACAAAGAAGAGAACTGAATAAAAAGGAGCACACAGACAGATGGTAAAGTGGAATGGTGACTGAGATGATAAATGAGGGAGCCCAAGGACACCTTTAGATACCTCCTAACCAATCATCATTTCCCCAAAGGAACCTCACATAATATTTACAGTGGGGAACAAAGTGACTGACTTTTCGTAGACACAGGAGCCATGTATTCTGTATCAAACGCCAAAATAACTAAAAACAAACAAACGAAACAAAACATCTTAACAGTCTTGGTCACAGCAGTAAAGAGACAATGTAGCAACAAGCCTCCTTCCAACCTTCAGAATGCCAACACAGGGATCTTAAGTTATTACACAACCTCCTCTACTTCACAGCATGTTCTGCCTCTCTCCTAGGATGGCATTTGTTCTGTAAATTGTCCACTCAAATAACCTTTTCTCCTGAAAGGCAGCAGCTTCACCAGCAGGTCCCATGAGAACATGTATTCCAACTCCACGTGCTTTTAACTTGTTCAGAGGGACCCAGAGGAGAATTATTCCTTCCTGAGATCTGTAAGCAAATGTGTAAAACTGTTTTGGGCAGATGGGACTCCAGGTAAGCAAGCAATGCTCACCTGAATGGCCTGGGATCTTTCCGGGAAAATCCCACATGATGATGAGTATGTTTTTATGTGTACGCTACGATCCTGATAGGGAACAGCTGCACATCAGCACGCACTTTGGAATCTCTACAAGACTTTAATCATCATAGACAATAAAACTGAACCTCACATACTAATACTCAAATTTCTGGACTCTCTCACTAAGTTTGTAATAGATAACTGAATTACTTTAAACTACATATGAGCAGAACAAGGAGGAATCAATCCTTATTATTGTACTTACATTTGACACTTCAGCTCAGAAGGAAATAATCATCACAAAAATCAAGCAATATGCTTCCTGGCTTCAACACACATTGGACCATCACTCTCCTCTCTTTGAGGGAACTGGAGATTGATTTATATGTTTATTTTCATGGATACTACAAGAACTCAGGTCTATATTAGGAAGAATTTTAATTTAGGTTTAACTATCCTTTTGTTTATAATGCTTGTCTTTATTGTTTTAAACTTCCTTATGACTTGTTTTTCCCATGCCAGAAAAACTGTATCTGCTCAACAGGCACTACTAAGAAATACGTCTGCTTTTAACTCTCAAGATTTTGCTTTACAACAGCCTCAGGTTTTTCATTTCCCCAGGCAATTCAGAGGGCATCAACAGCTCCATAAATATGGAGAAAAAACCGACAGTGGGGAATTATAACAGTGATTGAAATAAACATAATATACTAATCACGTGGGTAAATTATAGAATAGGCTGTACTAACAAATTCATAGAAGATTCATGTATGAAAAGTTCCCTTATAAGTACTTTATATGCATTAGCAGTTCTGAAACAAGGTACAAGGCATGTTCCCCCACAGCACACAGTTGGGGGGAGGGGAGAAGTGGATGATATGGGTTAAATACTTTTCATAACAAAGACAAGTGATAGCTATGTCTTTCCTGAAGGGAAGTTGGCTGTCACCAGGGTAAGGGCCTACGTGACCTTCAGTACTTTCAGTATGGACAGTGCTGAATATGAAGTCATGTAGGGAGCCCTGGGTCTGTATTTAAAATTAGGATGACCAGCCATGAATGGGCCATGTGGTTTGGAAAGGACGTAGTTAGCGGGGAGTCTTGAAGAAGGAGAGCAATGACATAGTAGCCATGTGAAGGTAGGAGTAAGCAAGTGGCTATGTAGTCTGTAGTCAGAATCCTGCCATGCAGTTTGGTGTAGTAAGAAAGGAGATATATTGTTGCTCTGATTGTGCCTGCTCTAGCTGACTCAGAAGCCATCAAAGACCCTGCCTGAGAAGACACTGGCCTGTTGCTTCACATACCTGGACTCTTATCTGGACTCTTGGGACTTGTGCCTTTCCTGGGCTTCACCATGATCCAGTGTAATACGACACATGTATTCCTAGACTATAACACAGAGGCTGATGACAACATACCCCAGATCCTAAAGGATAGAGCCACTGAGAGACTTTGCATAGCTAGCTTAAGCACAGATAAGGAGATGGGAGAACTTTTGGGGCTTTTGGCTTATAGCCTTTTGGAGAACAAGGGAAGTATTGGGCCTCATGGGAAAAGAGGGTTCCAAACTTAAGTGCTCCCAGAACCCCCAAGGTTGGAATATTACAAATAAAAACCTGTTTCTTCCAATACTAATTGTTGGGTCATACACCAAGGTGATATGTGAATGGATGGATCCCTGTCTGCTCGGTTACAGTTTCAGTTCCTTCTTGCACAAGAAATAGCCGTGACCATGACTTCCAGTGACACAAATTGCCCAAATGCAGGAATTTGGCTGGCACTGACCAGCTCCACAATGCTAACATTAAAGATCCATATTAGGACCAGCAAGTATACTGCCTTCACAACCACAGCCTCTCCCCCTGATCTCTTTGTTCTTCTTGTCCCTCTCCCTCCTTATAAAAACCCCTGTCTGCACTGAGAGGTTGAGATAGGTGTTAAGACAAGAGTTCCTCATCTTCCAGGTTGCAGGTACCTGAATAAAAACACTTTCCTTTACATAGCACCTGATTTTCAAGTATTGGTTTTTGAAGTGGCAGGCAGTGGAACCAGGATTCAGTTACAACAATAACTTTTTGTATATTCTGGCAGATAACATTACTTACTCCTAGGGAAAGGAATTACTGAGGATTAAAGAAAAAACTTTTAGGTTTTACTCTGTGTTCTTTGATATCAGAATGATTTACAATAATTTTTATAACAAAAAGAAAATTAAAACTAAAAACAAACAGGTGGAGGTAGAGAAGGGAGTACACTAAAAAGCACTACAGACTGTATGTTTTCACCCCTTTAAAGCTTCTTTGTTGACGTCCTAATCTCACCTCTAAAACGATGGTATCCAGAGGTGGTCCCTTAGTGTAATTAAATTTATATGAGGTCATGAGGGTGAGCCTCATGTTGGCATTAGAAAAGGAATAGAGTAGAACTTTCTCTTCACCTTGTTAGAACTAAGTGTGGTGAGGGTCCTCACCAAGAACCAGTTCTGCCCTAACGAACAAAGAACTTGAGTAGATATTTAAAAAAAACAACAACTATAAATGGCTATTTGAATGTGTTTAACTTTCCTAATAAACTTACTAATAAACAAACATTAATCTAAATATCAGGTTTTTTCTTATTTTTGTTTAGGAGGTAATGAGTGATTTTTGCTTTCTAATTTTTTCTACAAAAACATTCTGAGTAGTTTATGTTAGTTGCAAAAGTAAATTCTGATGAAATTTTTTTCTTGACTGAAGTCTTAAACCATTGAGCAAGGCTCTATATTACTATTCTAGTATTTAAATTTGGCTCTCTCTCAGATTCTATAAGCTTCTAATGATATAACTCCCTTTTCATATTATAGTTAGCCAGAGTTAGTTTCTACTGCTTGCAAACATTAGTGTCTAATACATTTCCAATCCTAAACTAAACCACTTCTGAATCACATTTTCCCCATAGAATCTCAAAACCATGGAGAAACAGATTTTCCATTGTGGTTCTTGGACCAAAGTCAGTATTATAATGCCTCACTACAAACACTTGTGGAAGAAAAGGGGCCACACATTAATCTGACAAGCTCAGGAGAGGCCTATGTGGCAGCCTTGCAAGCTCGAAGGCCTAAAGTAACCACAAAGGATGATATGAAATTAAAACATTAACTAAAAGCAGTTCATGGTGGGCAGTCATGGTGTTGTAGGCTGATCTTCTTCCCTAACAAAGATCAATCTTTACCTTAATTGAGGCTGTCTGTTGCCTTTTGCATCTATGATAACATACCTTTGGAAATTTGAGGTAACTTCCCTTTTTCTGAAACCCTTGGACACAACCACCAGAGCTCAGACCACAAATCCCCTCATAGTTACTGTTATCATATTAATTGACTGTTAACTACACTTTACCTACCTATGCAAAAGACGTATTCGTCTACCATTTTACTTTTCATCCAATCCCAGAGATTTCCCTTTTGCTTCTCCTGTCTCCCAAATCTATCAGCAATAGATCTGTAGTAACTCCTTCTGTCTCCCTCCTTTGATTGTAATGTATAAAATAAGGTGCTCAACTGCCATTCTCCAGAGCATTTCTCAATCAGTTGAGATTTTGCTTCCCAGCAATTGTCATCAGTTTGGCTCAGACCAACTCAACAAAAATTTTCTAGCAGGAGTGTCCAATCCATGGCCCAGAATGACTATGAATATGCCCCAACAAAATCGTAACTTTACTTAAAACTTTGTGAGTTTTGTTTTTGTCAGTGTTGGTGTATTTAATGTGTAGCCCAAGATAACTCTACTTTCAGTGTGGCCCAGAGACACCAAAAGGTTGGACACCCCTGCTTCAAGTTTGAATGTCTCTTCTCTTGACACTTTGAACCTACTCCCTTCCCCCTACTTTCCCACACAGACATGAGTTTAACTGAAGAGCAGAAGTATGTCCTGTGAACTGCTCCGTGTTTATTGCTAAAGATCTAAATTATCTGAAGTACACATTTCACTAGTAAAGATGTAAACTTAGCATGTAAAGAGGCTAAGAAACAGCAAAGGATCAAACCTTTCATATCTGACAAGACCCTAAAATATCCATCAGGTGGTCCTGGCTACTGCACACTCTCAGGGCCAAGGAAAAACATGGTAATATATGATACTATGTTTTTTCTCTGAGTGTCTACTTGTTTTTTTACTTTAAGTTTTGTTTTCATTAATTAATTCAATTGAACTTATCTTTCAGAGAAAGAAGAGAAAGGAATGCTTATCCACTACCAGTTATCACTACAACCATGAAAATACAACTCTTCGAGTTTTCATGTGTACTGACTAGTCCAGCAATTTCAACTGGTGTGTGCACACTGGTGTGCCACAAGACTTTTCAATACATGCAATACCTTACTATTTAGTTAGGGACACTGACCTCTTTTCCCTTAGATTGTGAAATTAAAACATAACATCAAACAATACAATAGCCATCAGGTGTGAATAAATCAAAATTATACCTATTTTTTGTCAGATCATCAAGAAAATATATAGTTTGGTGTGCCACAGGATTTTAGTAATTAATTTATGTGGGCCATGAGATGAAAAAGGTTGAAAATCATTAGAATACTCATTCAGGCAGGATTTAGAATGCCCAAAAGGTATAAATCATCTGGAAACACGTATACTTAAAAATAAGCTTGTAACAGAAAAAGAAAATATAATGACTCATGTACTCTTAACTTCTATGGGTTATTTCAAAACAAAACCAAAAAGACTTAAGATTCCTATTAGAGAACACATAATGTGCTCTGAAATGGAAGTGAGAATAAATTGGCATCAATTCACTTTCTTGCGTCTCCCACTCCAGCAATGAATCAAAAATAGAAGTCATCATAAATCTATCTTTAATAATATGTTTTGCTACTTTGATACTATCTTTTACCACACCTAACTTCTCAACCTACTGGAAAGGGCAAACATGTTGGGTATTATACGTCCTAGGACCTTTCCAATGTTACAATCTACAAAACAGTGATGTGCAAATACTCTACAAATGAAACATTTGTTCTTCTCTGTGTCCAACAACAAACAATACCTCCAAAGATCTCCAAGATATGGATCCTTTCAGACTCCTCAGAATTTAGAATTTTTTGAAGCAACTAAGTATACATTTTTAATAATCTAGATACCCTCAATGATTTCAGCATACTTAAACACATTTTAGATAAATCCAATTTATAACCAGCACATCCAATAATTAATCTGAATTGTTTTAAACTGATGTGTGTATGCAACTTTGAAAATGTAACGAAAGTATTAAAAAAACCCAAACACTCAAAACAGAAATAAACATAGAAGAATAGAGCCCATATATGTTATATATATACACATATATATAATATATATATACACTCTGTGTGTGTGTGTATATATATATATATATATATATGAACTTACAAAATGTGAAAACTATGTATAAACTGTAAAATCAAATACTATTAGAGTATGGAATAATCTATAACTTCCTGCCATGTCATAACTAGACAAAATATCTCTGGGATCACAGGAAGTCCTAATATTCTAAGAATAAATCTGGATCGCATACCAAAAAATGGTTGAGAGAACTGAGGACATTCATTTATGAGCATGCATTAGGCATGTATTTTGTGCCAGGCACTACCCTAGGTGCTGGGCACAGTATCAAAAATATGTCCATGTCCTTCTGAAGTTTATATTCTAAGCAGAGAACAGAACAAACAAAAAAATAAAAAGATAAGATAGTAAGAACTATGGAGGAAAATAAAGAAAGGTAACAGCAATGGTGATTACTCTAAGGTAGCATCATAGCATTTTTATCTAAGAGTGATAAAAGGGCTTTTCAAGAGGACATTGAAATAGAAACTTGAAAAAAGTAAAGGAGAAGAACCTTGCAGTGTCCCCTGACTGAAGAAGAGGAAAAATGGCAGGTGATGAGGTCATAGGGATAACAGGGACCAGACCATACAGTTAAGACTTTGCTTCAATCCGAAATTAGATAGGAAACCACTAGAGAATTTTTAGCAGAAATGTGATATTTTAACTTATCTTTTAAAAGGATCACTGTTCAAATAAACTTACACAGAGAAATAATTAATGGTACTTTATGAAACTCAATTTACAATATGTAGGTCAGATTGTATTTATTATAAGAGCTATCAGTGCTGGGTTGGAAGTGAAGACCAGAACTGACAAACTGTATCTGAGGACAAGACCCACAATAGAGTCAACAAATAACATGATGACTGATAATACTAAAAACATCTACCCTCACCAATTATTTCCTAGTTTTCTGCAATTCTATAATACCAACTTAGACAAACTTTATATCACAGAGCCACTTAACTGCACAAATTTCCATGAACAAATATTCCAACTCACCTAAAGCCTATTTTCCTTTCTTGTCCTAACCCCTTGGAGCTAAGTCTACAGGACTAAAGCCTCTAATATATAACCTGGCTCTAATTTTTGATGTTAAAATGGTGCAGGGGAGGTATTCTGAAGATAGTAGGGTTCACATTATGAAAAGGACAAGTTTTGCTTTTCATTTGGAAACAGAAGTAGAGATCATATAGCTACACTCCCCATCTTTTTTTTTTTTTAATGAATTACTCGGATGATATTGGTTAATAAAATTATACAGGTTTCAGATGTCCAATTCTATAATACATCACGTGTTTATTATATTGTGTATTCATCACCCCAAGTCAAGTCTCCTTCTATCACCATTTATAACTCCCTATAGCCTCTTCTATCTCCTCCCCACACATATACTCCTTTCCCTCTGGTAATCACCATACTGTTGTCTAGTCTGTGAGTTTTTATTTTTCATAAAATTTTTATTGCTTAACCCATTCACCTTTTCCATCCAGATCCCCTCTGATAGCTGTCAGCCTGTATTTAGCAAAGACAGTACTAGTCTTCATGTAGGATCTAAGATCAATATACAAAAATCAACTGTATTTCTATGTATTAGCAGTAAAAAATTGGGGGAAAAAAAAACAAAACACTAGCCCCAGCTGGTGTGGTTCAGTAGATTGAGCAACAGCCTGCAAACCAGAGGGTCCTCAGTTTGATTCCTAGTCAGGGCACATGCTGGGTTGCAGGCTAGGTTCCTAGTAGGGGGTGCACAAGAGGCAACCACATACTGATGTTTCCCTCCCTTTCTTTCTCTCTTCTTTCCCCTCTGCCTAAAATAAATAAAGTCTTTTTTTAAAAAAAGAAAGGAAAATTTTAAACATTGCTGTCTAGAATAGCATACACGCAAAAAGATAAAAAATGAATATATCTGATCAAAGCTGTGAAAAACCTGTACAATTAAACCTATAAAATTTGCTGAGCAATTAATAAAGATATACTTTGTTAGAAGTATAGGTTAGAAGACTCAATATGCTTAAAATGTTAATTCTCTCTAAATTATCTGGAGGTTCAAGACAGTCCCAATCAAAATCCAATCAGACATTTTATAAAAATTGGCAAGCTGTTTCTAAATTTCATATGAAAATGTAAACATAAAGTTTTATAATGTTGGGTTGGCAAATAGTTGTCAGATATGTGACCAAAAGTAAAGTTAGTAAATTTCATCAAAATTTAAAGTTCTGCTCTTCAGAATACACTTTGAGACAAGTTACTTAATGAAAAATAAAAAATCTGTGAAAACATATTTAATAAATGAAGTGTATCTGATAAAGTACTTGAATCCAAAACATAAAAAACTCTCAAAATCCCATAAAAAAAAACAACCAAGCCAATAAAAGAAAGAAAAAATAAGTAAAAGATCTGAACAGACATATCACCAAATAGCATGTAGGTGCTCAACATCAGTAGGGAAATGTAAATTAGGACCATAAAATATACCATGACATATCCATTAGAGTAGTAAAATGAAAAAACACTGACATTTTGTTTTAAGTCTTTTCTTTTTTCCTTAGTGAGTCTAGCCAGGTTTGTAGATTTTGTTAATCTTAAAAAAAAAAAAAATCCTCTTTGTTGCATTAATTTTTTGTATAGTCTTTCTGTTCTCTATTTATTTGGCACCAAATATAAAAATTAACTCAAAATAAATCAAAGACCTGAAAAGAAGACCCAAAACAATGAATTACATGGAAGAAAACATAGGTACTAAACTTATGAACCCTGGTCTTGGATTTTATTAATTTCATCCCAAATGCAAGGGAAATAAAAGTAAATAAATGAATGGGACTATAACAAAACTAAAAAAGCTTCTGCAAAGCAAAAGAAACCACCAACAAAACAAAAAAAGCAACCAACCAAATGGGAGACTATATCTACAAACAGTTCCAAAAAGTGGTTAACATTCAAAATATATAAAGAATTTATACAACACCAAACAAACAATCCAATTAAAAAATGGGAAGAGAAGCTGAACAGACACTTCTGCCAAGAAGACATAAAACGGCCAATATAAAAGATGCTCAACTTCACTAGCCATTAGAGAAAGGCAAATCAAAACTACAATGAGACACCACCCTCACACCTTTTAGTAGGGCTGTATCAAGACAAGTACTAAAAAGTGTTGGAAGAAGTTGTAGAGAAAAAAAAAAAAACCCTCATTCACTGTTGGTGGGAAAACAAACTAGTATAACCACTATGGAAAACAGTATGGAAGTTCCTCAAAAAGTTAAGAGTTACCATATGACCAAGCAATCCCTCTTCTGGGTATGAAAAAAAATGAAAACATTTATATGCAAAGATATATGAACCCCTATGTTCATTACATTATTCACAGTGGCCAAAACATGGAAATAACCTAAGTGTATTTTGATTGATGATATGATAAAGAAGATGTGACACGCACCATATTTTGCTGTGTATAATACACACTTTTTTTGCCCAAATTTTTGAGGGAAAAATAAGGATGCACATTAAACATGGGTAGTATTAATTCTGTATCTATATAAATTTTTTTAATTCTTTTATTTGTGCTTATGTGTTACAAGTGTAACTCTAGAAAGCAATAATGATATCTGTATGCAAAGTAATACCCTGCAACATGATAATCGGTTTTGTAGCTAAATATAAATAAATAAATAAATGAATTAAAAAATTAAACTAAAGATCTAAAGATTTTTTCCTGAAAGTTTGGGCCAAAAACATGGGGGCACATTACACATAAGAGCGCACTACATACAGCAAAATATAGTATATACAATACTACTCAGCCATAAGAAAAGATGAAATACTCCATTTGCAACAACATGGATGAATCTTGAGAATATCATCCTAAGTGAAATAAGTCAGACAGAAAGTCAAGGGCCATATGATTTCACTCAACAAATAAACAAAAAATTCAGACACATACAACATTATGATGGTTATAAGGGAAAGAGCTTGGAGGAGGGTAGTAAAGGGTAAAGGGGATCAAGTATACAGTGAAAGAAGATTTGACTTTGGGTAGTGGGCACACAATGCAGTATTCAGTTGATGTATCACAGATCTGTACATTTGAAATCTATTTAATTTTATTAACCAATGTCACCCCAATAAATTTAATTTAAAAAGAGGGACAACTGTTAGAGAGATTGTAGACGAACTGAAACTCTTCTACATTCCTGATTGAACTGTGAAACTATACACCTGTATTAGCAGATACTTTGGCAGTTTCTTAAATATACAAGCATATTGTACACTCATTTCACTATCTTTACTTACTGGAAAAGAAAGTATGTGTCTATACAAAGACTTGTTCACAAATGTTCATAGAAGCTTTATTTGTAATTGCCAAAAACTGGAACCAACCCAAATGCCCATCAACAAGTAAATAAACAGACAGATTATGGTATACCCAAACAACAAAATACTACTCAGCAATAAAAAGGAATGCCCAACTAGGAAAAAACAAGATATTCTTCAACTTGATTAAAAAACATGTACTTTAAAAACTTACAGCTAACATCATACTTAATGACAAAAAACTAGCTTTTCCAATAATATCAGGAACAAGGCAAGATGTCCCTTCTGTTGTACCTTTCAACATCACACTGCAAGTTCTTTCTTGCTAATAAGAAAACAAAATAAAAAGTATACTGATTAAGAAGAAAAAATAAAATTCTGTTCACAGATGACATGATTGTCTATATAGGAAATCAAAAGTAATTGAAGAAAAACTCAAAATAAGCAATTATAGCAAGGCTGCGGTATACAACTGCCTTCTTATGATAGCAATGAATGAGTAGAACTTGAAATTAAAGATGATATTGTTTATATCTGCACCCCAAAATTAACTATAAATCTAACAAAATGTGTACAAGATCTACATGAGTAAAACTGACAAGTATTCGAAGAAAATTAAAGACCTAAATAAATGTAAAGATATTCTGTTATTCATGAACAGCAAGACTCTATTGTTAAGATGTCAGTCCTTCCCAACTTAATCTACAGATTCTGTACAATCCCAGTTAAAATCTCAGACAGTTACCATGCAGATACTGACAAACTGATTCTAAAGATGTATATGGAGAAAAAAAAGACCCAGAATAACCAATGCAATATTGACGAAGAAGAACAAAGCCAGAGTACTAACACTACCTGACTTCAAGACTTACTATATAGAGAGCTAAAGTAAGCAAGTCAGTGTGGTACTGGCTAAGGACAAATAGATTGATGAACCAGAGAGCCTAGATATAAATTCAGAGAACTACAGTCAATTGATATTTGATGAAAGAGCAAAAGCAATATAATGAAGCAGAGTCTTTTAAACAAATTATTCTGGAACTGGACATCCCCATGCAAAAATATGACACAGACTTTACACCCTCCAAGAAAATTAACTCGAAATTGATCACCAACCTAAATAGAAAACATAAAACTCCTAAAAGTTTAACTGGAAAGAACAAAATCTAGATGACCTTGGGTATGGCAATGATTTTTTAGATACAATACCAAAGACAAGATCCATGAAAGAAATAAGCAATGGGCTTGACAACATCAAAATTAAAATTTCTACTGTGCAAAAGACACCATCAAAAGAATGAGAAAACAAGGTACAGAACAGGAGAAAATGCTTGCAAAACACCTATCTAATAAAAGACTATTATCCAAAATATAACAATAACTTTTAAAGATCAACAATAAGAAAACAAACAATCCAATTGAGAAATGGGCCAAACCCATAAAGATACATTACAAAGAAGATATACAGATGATAAATAACCATACGAAATTGATGCTCAATCACGTCATTAAGAAACTGCAAATTAACAATGAGGAACCATTAAACACCTATCAGAATTATCAAAATCCAAACACTGACAACACCAAATGCTGACAAGGACATGGAACAGGAACTCCCATTCATTGCTGGTGAGAGTGAAAAATGACACAGCCACTTTGGAAGACAGTTTGGCAGTTTCTTACACACTAAATATACTCTAACCATAGGTCTCAGCAATTGTTTTCTTCGGTATCTGCCCTAATGTGTAGAAAATTAATGTACACACAAAATCCTTCACACAATATTTATGGCAACTTTATAACTGCCAAAACTTGGAAACAACCAAGTGAACAGATAAGTGTGTGGTATGTCCAGATAAAGAAATATTACTCAGTGCTATAAAGAAATGAGCTATCAAGCCACAAAAAGACATAAAAGAACCTTAAATGCACACTGTCAAGTTAAATAAGCCAATCTGTAAAGGCTATGATTCCAACTATATGATATTCTGGGGAGAAAAAAAACTAGAAACAAAAAGATTAATAGTTTCCAGGAATTAGAAGAGTGAGAGAAATGAATAGATGGAACCCAGAGAATTTTTAGAGCAGTGAACTACTCCGTATGTAATTACTATTATGTTGTATGCATGCCATTACACATTTGACAGGACACACAGAATGTACAACACCAACAGTAAACTGTAATGTAAACTATGGCCTCTGGGCAATAAAGACGTGTCAATGTAGGTTCACTGATTGTAACAAAAATACCACTTCAGTGGGGGATGATTATCTGTTGATCATCCTCGCAGGGGTGGGGGCAATGTGGTGGAAGGGCACCAGGGGTATATGAGAACTCTGTAATTTCCATTCAATTTTGCTATGAAGTAAAATGCAATAAAAAACTAAAGTCTATTAAAGTTTTTAAAAATACTCATATAACTAAATACTATTCAGCAATAAAAGGAAATAAACTGATACATGTAACAACATGGGTGAATTTCAAAATAATTATGTATGAAGACATAAAGAGTACAAAGAGTATGATTCCATTTATACAAAGGGACAAAATGCAAACTACTTTTTGGTGACCAGATCCAAGTTAGTGCTTGCATGAAGGAAAAGGAGTGGGAAGTGATGAGATAGACGATTTAACAGAGGACACAAGAAAACTCTTGGGGATGATGGATAACATTCAGTAACTTCATTGTAGCGATGATTTAACAGGTCTACGCTTTGTTAAAACTTATCAAATTGTATACCTTACATATGTGCAGCTTATTACATGTCACTTAGACCCAGGAAAACTGTTTTACAAAAAAGGAAGAATAGGAGACTGATTGGAGAACACTTAATACACAGGTAACTTTTGTTGGTACTTTTACTATAAAGGGAGGCAGAGATCAGGCAGCAGCTCAAGAGAAATGATGGGTAAAAGAGATTTTTTAATGGGGCACATTAAAATTATTTAAAAGAAAAATTTATGGCAGAACAGACAGGACAACCATTAAAGTGGTATCTTTGAAGAAAGAGGACCGTATGGAACAGAATTGGAAGGGATAACATTAGCTATTCATTGTGCCTCTGTTGTAGCAGGCAATCTACCAGCACAGATAGGTAGGTTGGTAAATACGGCAGCAGAAGTTCTTTTCTTACTACAGTAGCCCTACCCCCATTCATGGTTTAGCTTTCTGCAGTTTCAGTTACCTAAAGTCAACTGAGGTCTAAAAATATTAAATAGAAAATTCTAGAAATAAATAATTCCTAAGTTTTAAATTGTGCACTGTTCTGAATAATGTGATGAAATCTTGTGCCATTCCACTACATCTGTCCAGGACATGAATCACCCCTTTGTTCAGTATATCCAGTCCATAAATTTAATTGTTGTTAATCTCTTACTGTGCCTAATTTACAAATTAAACGTTATCACATAGGAAAAAATAGTATATATAGGATCTGGTACTATCCACAGTCTCAGGCATCCATTGGGGGTCTTGGAACATATCTGCAGTGAATAAATGGGAACTACTATAATAGGAGACAGTGCCATTTACTACAGTCTAGGCTAGAGGATCAGGGAATCCTTTGCAAGTGGTGGCATTTAAACTGTGCTTTGAATGCTAAGATTTTCATAGGCTAAGAAGACCATTCCCAGCTAAACAAAGATTCAATATGAGGTCCAAATACAGAAGTAAGACTGCAGAGTTGGCGTAATCCTAAATTGGTGAAGGGCAGTAATCAAAATGACATAGTAAAAAAACTAGAACTAGTGTTCTAATTTTCCTCTAGCACAGTGCTTAGAGCTTCCTAGAACTGCACAGCTCCAGCCACTAGCTACCTGTCATTTTTAACTTAAAATAAAACTTAAAATTCAGGCTTCCATTTACACTAGCCATTCAAGTGCTCATTTGCCACATGTGGCTAGTGGCTATAATTCTGAAGAGTACAGTTTAATAGTATGTTGTGTCATTATAGAAAGGTCTAGATAGCACAATTCTAAGACAAAGGTTCAATAAAGGTTAACTTCTTTTAACTACAGGTCTAGAGTTTTCTACAAAGTTAAAAAAAATCGGCCTCAAAGAGTTTTTTTTTGAAGTTTAGATTTCTATAATGATTTATATGTGACCAACACAGCAAAAAGTACAAATATTGCAAACTTCTACACTATCTCCTATACATTATTAATGTAGATTTCACCCCACTATCACATCATCTCTACTAATACTTAAGTAGTAAAGTCAGCCTTTATAAAATGATTTTCTAAAATGTCATTTCCACTATTTTCAATCAAGCGCTACCTTCTAATTTCAAATATAGAAAATATCTTCATTTAAGCAATATTAATAAAGGTTCTATTTACTTGAATTTATATTTAAATGTATAATTCATACTTTGAGAACAGAGGCACAAAATCTTAAATCAGGAAGAGAATTTATAGGGCACCTATCTAAACTCATTTAGCAGTGACTGAAGTGATTGTAGCCAGTGGCAAAACATGAACAAGAAGAAGCCTCCTGGCTTCAAAAAGTAATCTTTCCAACTCCATCACGCTGAGCACATTATAAAGAAATTCCCAATGTTTCACAGAAAGAAAACCTAGAAGGGCTTTAGTTGAGACATTCAAAAGCTCAGAGAATTCCAAAATAAAAAGGTGGAGGGGGGCTGTAGTTAAGTCAGCATTTCTTCCACCAGAAATGAAATGCATGGGAGAATGTAATTTTATAACCATTACTAAGAATTTGCTTTTTTTATTCCCATTTCAACCTATGAATCCGGAAAATCTTTAAATAACAAGAGTGTTTAAATAATTTTGAGTTTTAATTATCTTAATAAAATGTATTCCCAAAAATACTATAGTAATTATATTATCTCAGGCTTTACTGTTATTCCAGCAATAAAATTTACAACCAACAGTAAATAATTTTCAACCAAAGGAATTATTTAACCATACTACTGAATTTACTTCTGATTCTTTACTTTAAACCTTATTATAAGTGATACATTAAAACAGGAAGGTCTGTGATACATTCTCAGATGAAGCCATTTTAAAGAACTTGTGCTTCAAAGATAATATGTTATCAATTCTCATAAATAACCTTCTATAATTCATATAAAAATTTATATACATACATATATATATACATGAAGGTCTGTCCAGAAGGTGTCCAGCCATATAATATGAGAAATAGAGACATTTATTGAAGAAGATACAAGATACAAGAAACACTCAGTCCCCTTCAAAGTAGGCACCTTGGGACCTCACACAGATCTTCCAATCCCTATCAACTGCCCTGTCATATTTTCCTGAATCTCACGGATGGTCTGAAATCTCTTCCCTTTCAAAGGTGATTTTAGTTTTGAGAAAACCCAGAAGTCACAGGGCACCAAATCTGGTGATCTGGTGAGGCTGAGTTGCCTGGATGATTTGATGTTTTGCCAAAAAACTCTGCACAAGACGTGATACATGAGTGGATGCATTGTTGTGATGAAGCTACCAATCACCAGTCACCTACAGCTCTTGCCTTCTGAATCATCCAAATAGTTGCCACAGAGGAATGTTCAAGCTTAACATAAAATTTGTTGCTCTACCGGCTCAGTCATTTTGAATGTGATATCCACACAGTACACATGCTCACTCAGTGCTGCCTACCTTCCCCAATGACTACTAGGGTGAAGTTAAGTAGTTATTGTTCATGCATGTGTGTTTCAGTCCACTCTCCATGGTTGCCATGTTATATCAATGTCACGCAAACCATCGTTATATTAACAATGGTTGGACTCTTTCCAGACAGACCTCACGTTTATATATACATATGTGTGTGTATATATTTATACAACATGCATTGGTAGTTCAAAAATCTCACACTGTTTTAAAAGAGGCACCTCTAAACAAGTACATGGAGCTTATTGTTCAGTAGTATGACACTTCTTAGAGTCACGAATGAGACTTAAAATTGTGAATGGTAACAGGGTTTAATAAAAAAGGAGCTTTGGAGCCAGACTAACCTATGAAATATGTCCTTATAAGTGACACACAAAGGAAAACCAGAGGAGAAAGCTGTGTAAGAGGCAGAAAATGGAGTTATGAAGTCATAAATTAAAGAACATCTGTAGACCCAGAAGCTGGAAGAATCAAGAAGAGAAACTCCCCTAGAGCTTTCTGAAGGTAATGTGGCCCTATCCATACTTATACTCCAAAACTATGAGAATAAATTTGTTGTTTTAAGCCACCAAGTTTATGGTAATTTGTTATGGTGGCCCTATCACATGATTACAGGTTACTGTACTAAACTAGGCATGAGAAATAAATGTCTAGAACAAGAGTAGTGACAATAAATGGAAATGGGAAAGATGTTTGAGCTTATACACCACTCAAAAGTCCCAGAATCACTGTGTTAAGAGTATTTTTCTTCTGTGTTCAAAATCTGAAAAATTCCACAGATTAGTAAAAAAAATAAGCACAATTATAATCTTGATAGGTCTCAGATTCTTCTAGCAAAGGAAAACTGTGGACTACAAAAGTGGTTTCTAATTGTTCTCCCTGTCCAATTCTAACAATGTAACTCAAGGGAGAGGTGGGAAAAAAGTACTAGCACTAGTACTAGTACTCTGAATTCTACACAAGAAAATTTCAAGAGACAGGGCTTAGAACTTCTACTAGAGCAGCTTCACTTTTGTACATGTAAAACTTTTGAGGGGAGAAGAGGAAGGAAAAAAGGAGACTGAGTATTTTAAGACTACATTATCTAGTCATTTTCAGCACTGTTTGACAATTTGTCCTTTCTTCTGCATTATAGACAAAAGATGGTCAAGGCTAAACTCCAAAACTTTATGTTATAATCCATTCCTTTCTCTTCCACTAAAATTTCCATGAAAGTCATCTGAGCAGCAAATATGGGGTTGCCCAAAAAGTTCATTTGGTTTTTTCCCCAAGATGGCTCTTGTGGCACTTAGTTGTCTTTTTCACTAGAAACAATTTTGTTAAACTGTATTGTGACAGCTGTTATATAGAGTGCATTTAAAAAGTAAAACATCAAAATTGGTCAATTTTTGTGTAGCCAATTTTAACATTAAAGATGGAAGAAAATATGCAACATTTTTGACATATGCTTTATTATTTAAAGAAAGGTAAAAACACAACTGAAACACACACAAAAAAAATAAAGACTTATGCAGTGTGCAGAGACGTTACTGTGACTGATTGAACATGTCAAAAATGTTTTGTGAAGTTTCATGCTCCAGATTTCTTGCTGGATGATGCTTCATGGTCAGGTAGACCTGTTAGTTAGGTTGATAGCGATCAAATCAAGACATTAATTGAGATCAATGTTATACTACAATGGGAGATAGTAGACATACTCAAACTATCCAAATGAATATAGTTATTAATGAAAGTGGAAAATGTCTTTTGTATGTTATGGAAAAAGCTAAACAAATGTTTTGGCCAACCCGGTACTTGTTATCCTTTGAATTTGAGTAAATTCTTCAATATAGCACTTAATATAATAAGCTAGAAAATTAGGTCCTCTATTCAGTCTTCCCCACTCCCAGTTAAACTGTTCTTTCTTCTGTAATCCCACAATACTTTGTTTATATTTCTAACCAAGACAATTCATTTTCCCTTGTATTATTGCTAGTGATATTTGTAAAACTCTTTACAGCAGTTTAATAAGAATTTCATTTAATTTTCACAGCAACTCTGTATATTTTACAGATGAAAGCTTTTAAGAGAGGTTAGTAACAGGGTTTATAACAGACACGTACACACTTCTCTAATTACAAATCTAACAATTAAATATTACATTTCTTAAGGGCAAAGACTCCAAGGAGCCTAGACAGTCCTTTCTGGGTAACAGATGCTCTGTGTTTTAATAAATATTTTCTTTTCTGTTTGAAAAAACTGTTTTACCTGTCTGAACTTTAATCTATTCTTGAAGACATAGCTCAAAATTTTCTTCTCTAATTAGCTTTCCTTAACTATTCCAAGCCTTACTTAGCTTTTTTTAAGGCTGTATCATACTACTTAGTATGTTGTTACAAATGTCTTTTACAGATATATTTTTAAATGTATTAGCCTTACTATTGGGGTTTATAAACTTGAGGGCAGCCACTATGGTATCCTCTTTTTCAACCACAGTTGGTTGGTACCTAGCACTTAGTTGGTGCTCTATCACCTGTTTCCTGTTTGATGCTCAATAGTCCCCAATCTACTTCCTGCCCCAATTTCTAAGCCCTTTATTTTTTTTATTACAGGCAGAGATTGACTGTTGTGACTAACTAAACTATGGTATTTTAACAGTAAATATTATTCAAACCACTCCTAAGATTTAAAACTCACAAGCCAAGGAAGTATTTTAATCATCTGACAGGAGAAAAATTTAGAGTGTCTATTTTAGATGACTGTAGAGGGCAGCAAAGCAGCAGTAGTATCCTCAAAGAAAAATATTTTCTTAAGAAACTTCACGTTTGGTTTTTTTGTTTGTTTGTTTTTTAAACAAATGCTGTTATGATTAAAACTTTTAGAATACAGACCTTTTAGCATGCTATATACAATTTTCACCAACTACTCATATATTTAAACATTTTCACTATCAATTATAAATACAACAAAAATCTGTATGTATCAATGCTTAGATGTTTATACACAATTGAAAAAATAAGTTTGATAAATGATTCATGACTTCAAAACAGCCATAATTGCAAATTGGTTTACAAATCTAAAAGTTGAAAATGTCTTTCCATCAAAAAATATAAAAATAACCTATCTAAATACAGAAAAGAATGTCAATGGTCTAACTAAAGTTTATTTCTTGCTCAGAAATAACAGATGTCTTCATTAGTATTACTAACTCCAGCCTTGATATGCCTTCTGTTTTTCAAAATCAGTCAACTGTAGGGGCTATCTTACCTGCACAAGATAAAAAATAAATTCTCTATCAGTGTACTAGTGTACAATAAACAGAAGGTAACACCTTGAAAGATAAAAGGAGTTTCTTACTATTATTTCAATATTAATTTTGGTTCTATTATGAACTAGGCAAATGAAACTGTATCATCAAAATCATATATATGTAATCTCAGAATTGCTTAGGAATGGGAAACAACTATAAAAGTAGATACTCAACGTAACTGAATTATTTATATGTTAGTGCATGTTTTTGTAGATGGTAGTTTTTTACCTCTTTTAAGTTTAACAAGCAGAAATCAGAGATTTAGAGTAGCTGCTACACCCATTATCATATGCAGACTCACAGTGTAGTGAAAAATGCTATGATGTTCCAGCCCTTTGCCATTAGTGAGGATAGAACTGTTAGCTATGTACCTTCTTCCACTTAAATCTATTCAAAAAGGAAAAAAATGAGCTCTTAAAAGAAAAAAGTTTGCATTTAGAGTAAAGAAACCAGAGTACCTCTGAGCACATTAAAACTAGACAGTTTATTGTCTTAGTCAGTATTAAATTGAACTTATAGTCATGAGTGATTATCTCTAATCTAAATAAAATCAGAAGGTGATTTCAAGTTCATAATGACAAGACATTTGTGAAATGAAAGTTAATCTATCCCATAATAGCTATGACTAAATTAGTCATTTTCAAAACTGATGGCCTGAGATATTTCAGTAATAACAATCATGTCTGTCATGGATAACTTACAGAAATAGTTCTTTACAAAATTAATCTTGTCAGTTTACCAATACTGACATTGCATTAATATTTTTGGTTTTTTCTCTGAATTGAAGCCATTAGAAGAATTAAACTCTTACTTATATAGAATATTCTTAAACACTGAGTTGAGACCTAGCTGTGTGCACCTATTTTTATATATTTGTCTCTGGGTTTTCTCTTATCCTTGCCAATAACAGCACTGTTATACTTTCACTACAAAATAGATAAGTCATCTTAAATTTACTCAATTTATTCCTAAAACTCAAACCCAGAGTGAGATATCTTGTACATCAAGTGAGCTATGCCTCACAGAAGCTGCATCTATCCTGGGATAAATAAAACAAAGCTGATTTTGCAATACCAAAGAATTCATCCTAGGTCAATTTTGCAAACACTTCAGATTCAAAATAGGTAAGACAGTGAGGAGTAAACAGAACTAAAGAAAGCAAAGAGAATTTTTAGAAAAAGAAAAACCAATGAAGAACTATCTGATCGAGCAACATATTTAAAATCTATTCACTTTTTCTAGTTTAAGTAAACATGTGTGTGTGGATGTGTGTATTTGCACCCATCTTGGCAGATAGGAACAGGAATAATATCAAGGCAGAATAGTAACAAGTGTACAAAGCTCTCTAAGGATTTATTTCCTAGGAAGTGTTTGGCAGTCTGCAACATAACAGATATTACACACTTACAAAATAATTTGTTTATTTAGTTTGTAAAACAGAGTATTTTACTGAAGAATTTCTTAGACCATTAACAAACTAATGTACATACTGACTTTCCATGAGGGGGCTATATGGTCAGTTTTTCCCATTCCCAAATGTATTCAACCATGGTATGTTGTTCCAAAAGCACATCTTCTGAGACTAGTATTCCACTGAAATACTTTGGCAAACATTGCTCTAAATACTGCATGAAAAAAGGAAGAGAATTTGCATGCATTTCCCACTAGTGACCACATGTCACACTGTTAAACACAGAACAGGAAAGGCCTCTCCAAAGACCAAAGATTTCAGAGATATCTTGGATCAGATAGGAAATAAAACAATTCAGAAAAGCTTTTATAGTCATTTATTATAGCTATTACTCTATTTTTTTTATTTTATTTCAACATGGGAGATAAAATCATAAACCAAGTATTATCTGGTACCATTTGGTCAATTCCTTAAACAATTACAATGGGAGAAAGCAAATGCTAAAATCAATATAACTTAACAATTTGTTTATTCTGTGATATGTACTATGATACATACAATGAAGCTTGAAGCAAAGTCTTTAATGCAAAGAGCACGCATCACAAAACAATTTACAATTAGATACTAATTAATTGCAGTATATAATTAATTATATACAATATAGTATAGAAGGTTTATGGAGAAAATTAATCTTAAACTAGGCACTTCAAAATCAGAGTAGGTAGAGGAAGGAAGAATAATGTCATTTTAGGCCTTATAAAGACCAGAGAAGGACAATGTACTTCAGAGAAATGATAGTTTCAACCTACACTGTCTAACACGGTAGCCACCAGCCACAACTAACTACTGAACAAATGAGATACAGTTAGTCTAAATATCAATCTGTAAGTATAAAATACATACCAGATTTCAAATACTTACTATGAAAGAAAATGTATGTCAATTATAAAATATTAATGCATGCTAAAATATTCTGGTTATGTCACATTAAATAAAATATTAAGATTAATTTCACCCATTTCTTTCACTTTTTTAATGTGTCATCAGAATAACAAAATTATGTATGTGGCTCACATTTTATTTCTGTAAACAGTGCTGGGTTAAACGAAATTTGATTTTGCTGTTAAACACCTGAAATAAAGAAATTTGAAGGAAAAAAAAGGAACTTGAGTGTCTACTCCATGCCACGCATACGTGGACACGTGAACAAAATAGTAGAGCATTATTTCTTTCAGAAGAGCAATCACATCTGGTCAAATCATAAATAAAAATGCTATAAAAATAGCACTTTAGAGGAAAGAATCATATGATGTCTCTTAAAATACAAATGATCCAATCCCCGCTCTCCATTTCTCACTCCTCTTGCCAAAATTGGTGATCCAGTATGTCCATAGTAGGGCCTGGAATGTTGTTTTGGAAAAGAATCCCTAGTAACTATAATTTGAATCCATCTGCACACCCTACTTTTGCTGACCCTAACTAGTTAAGGAGAATGATTTATAAGCCCCTCCCCACTTTAAAAAATTTTATTTCTTCCAAAGAAACTTAGGCTTGAGAGCCAGCAGGTATAATGCTCAAATTATTTAAAATAAAAAGTTTAATTTTATTTTTAATGATTAAAGAAAATCAAATAGTTTTTTAACTATTGTAACTGCCCTATTTATCAAGCCACAATTTACTATCTTACACCAACAAAATAATCATCTAAAGTGTTGAAAAGCATACTGTCAATTCTTAGCCACTTAATCTAGTTATGAGCTGGTATGTTTACATACATGCCTCAAATCCCAGCTTATGAATATCTACTCAGAATGCAACAGAGTTCTTTCCTACTCATCTCAATTAGCAGAATGAATGTGGGTAGTCAATAGGGTTACAAGAAAAACAATCTCCTGGATGCTTAAAATTCACAGTTTAAGTATGCAATACAATACCCTTTCTAAAATAACTATGGTACCTGCAATATGTCTCAAAAGGCAGCTCTCACTAGGATTTTAGAGTAAGGACCTAAACTATAAGAAGTGAGTCACTTATACTGCCCTGACTGGTGTGGCTCAGTGGATAGAGCACTGGCCAGCGACCCTTTGGCTCGCTGGCTCCATTCACAGTTGGAGCACAGGCCTAGGTTGCAACCCAAGTCACACCCCCAATAGGGGATGTGTGAGAGCTAAGTACACGCTGATGTTTCTCTCCCTCTCTTTCTCCTTCCCTTCCCTCCTCTCTAAAAATAAATAAATAAATAAATAATATATTTTTTTTAAAAAGTGAGTCACTTGGAAAACACTTAAAGCTCACCCCTGATAAAGATTCATAACAATTTGCCCTGGCTGGCATAGCTCAGCGGATTGAGCACGGGCTGCGAACCAAAGCATCGCAGGTTCGATTCCCAGTCAGGGCACATGCCTGGGTTGCAGGCCACCGTCCCCAGAAACCCCACATTGATGTTTCTCTTTCTCTCTCTCTTTCTCCCTCCCTTCCCTCTCTAAATAAATAAATAAAACCTTTAAAAAAATTCATAACAATTTTATTCAAGTAAGTGACTAAACTATGTCAAAACCCGTCATAAAATAAAAAATCTCAAGTTTTATAAAATTAGGAAAGTATATGGTTTCAAGACTTGACAGGCAATTTTAGATAAAAATATAAAAGGTAATCAAAAGTACATTAATGGTTTGAAGGATTTTGGATTTCAGTTTTTGGCACACAAAATCATCTTTAGTAGTCATTCCATTACTGATTTAAGGGTTATTTGATTCCATGTTAATAACTATAATTAATTAAATACTGTATCTTTCGAAAACCATATAGTACTTCTTGTCAATTTTTATAAAGAGTTTAATAGGTTATAGAATATACTACAGCAATATATTATTTACTCATTTTTAAGGAATAAATTACGAAATGTCAAAACACTCCTTTTTAGCAGGCTTCTCTTCAATAATTTCCAAATAGGTAATAAGCCAGAAGTTTTATTCCTTAACTATACAAATATAAAATGAACATCAGAACTGTTGAATCACTAAGTTATATAAGTAAAACTACATTTAAGCCTAAGTGACTTAAACAAGGTAAGATAATAAATACACACAAACATACATGTAATTGCCCATTTTTTTCCAATTCCTATGGATGCTGTAGCTAAATACAAGAAAAGATGTGATTTTTGCTTGCTTTTAAGTTTGTCTCAATTTCCAATTATATTTGTTAGAATGCAGAAAGATTCATATGTGCAATACGTATTTTAACCTCCAAGCTAATACTATAAGTAACTTAATAAAGTGTGAGTGAAATTGAGACTCCCCTCTGCAACTCCACATTTTCAACATATCCACCAACATTCTAAGTGACTTTATGGAACTGCCAAATCCTAAAATGCATTCTATATCATGAAGGGAAAAGTCAACTAGGTTTCATACAATTTACACAGTTGATTTCACCATACATTTATCTGAAGTAAATTTAACAAATGTCTAAAGAGAATTGACTGGACTATATACTTAAAATAATGATGTAAAGTACAAACACAGCAAGTCAATGAATGAACTCAAAAACTCAATTATTCAAGACATCATGGTAAAATTTAAAAATGACAAACAGCAGACTGGTTGACTTTAATGTGCAATACTCTAAATGCTAACATGTGAATGTTTATTATATTGCATGCACTCTGCTAAGTGTTTTATTACATTTTTTTCATTTAATCCTCACAATAACTCTATAGGCAAGGTGATATTATCATTTTTTAAAAGATGAGAAATCTTAAGTTTACTGAGGTTAAATAATTTGCCAATCACACATCTAGTAAGTAGCAGTCTTTTTTCAGAATCAAATTACGTAGTTTCTAAACCATAAACTGCAGAGGGGGGAAGGAAGGGGGAGAAAGAGAGAGCACAAACCTGTACCATATACCACAATGTCTAATCTCAATAAGAAGATCTGACTCAACTTACTCTTCTAAAGTAGGTTTTTTGGGTTTTTTTCCCCCTCAGTTCATATTTATATTTCATTACCTAAATGGTTAGGTATCCCTCTTCTGGGCAAAGTATCTCATGCAGAACTCCCTCATAAACTCCAAACTGTCCTATAATCATCTATTTCCTTCATGCCTACCACAATGTTATAAGATACTTTAAGCCAGGATTCTGCTTTATTCATGTTCTGTATCCCTAAGTACCTATCAACTGCCAGGATTATAAAAAGTACTGGAAGTGCTCTTAAAGGTTCAATATCACATTATATCTTTTCTATAATCTTCTAAACATCCATCTTAAGCTATAAATCTTACTGAAATTGGAAATACTAAAATCCTACATTCAAACAGGAACTTACTAAGGTCAAATAGTCTAGTTTCTCTATCACTGATAATATTCTCCACAGCAAGAAAAACGGAAAGAAAGGTGAGATAAAGCTGATCACTTACGAATTGGTCATAAAGAAATATGGAATTCCAGAATTAAATAAATGAGGTTTATCAAGTCAGATCGTATTGTAAATCTAGTCTCTTTAACCTTCATACCTAGCTATTTGTTAGGCTTAAAAAATATATAACAGAACCTGGCAGTTTGTCACCTGTAAATTCTTAAAATAAGACAGCTAGTGTCTATGCCCAAACAGCAAATTTGATGTAATTTTTTATAGCTTTCAAATGTCAAGTCTACCAGTTGCAAGGTTTTTTTAGCAGTTAAATTAACATGATATGAAAATTACCTGTGGTAATACATGATATTGCAGAGGTTGAACAAAGTTAAGATCATGCTAAATGTAAGCCACATCTCAAAAACACCAGCAAAATTAAAAAAAAATTGTTTATTATATCAAAAGAAAAGTATTCTGTTAACAAATCATCAGATAAACATTTCTAATAAGCCTAAAATTCTTTTCAACTCAAAAACTGACTACTCACATATTAGTACATGTCAAACCTTGGAAGCAGTACTATGAATGTTAGATCAACAGTCAGGTTATATGAAGAAAATTCTGTTTCCATATGTACTAAACATCCATAAGTCACAAGTGTACCCAACTCAAAGACTGAATTTAAAATAGAAAAAGGTTGATGGAAAAAACTCATCATAAGGGTTCACAAACTAGGGTGTTATAACACTATAAACCA
Source organism: Tonatia bakeri (assembly GCA_004024845.1). Classification (NCBI taxonomy): domain Eukaryota; kingdom Metazoa; phylum Chordata; class Mammalia; order Chiroptera; family Phyllostomidae; genus Tonatia; species Tonatia bakeri. The sequence goes on from PVIA01004208.1 coordinate 49,060, forward strand.
AAAAAGGAAGCTGTTAAAATGAGCAGTGCACAGTAACACAAAGCTACTGCCTGCTTCTACCACTACAGAGTTGACTAAAAACTTCAGTTTACACCTCCTCTAAATCACAGTCCATTTGCCTGAATTTTTAGGACTCTAAAATATAGTACATTATCAAACAGATTTTCAAAAACTTTTTTCTTCTTCCATGAGAAAAATCGGTGTTTCTTCAAAAAGCAATCAACACTTAACTTGCACAACTATGAAATTATTACCCAAATATTATTTCCTTGTGTTAGATGCACATATTACCTAACTTCAGTCTTCCATAAGGCTTTTGCTCAGCTACTTAAGTAAGCCTTTATTGGAGGTACAACTAATATTCTCTCAGTCCTTAACACAAACCTAGGTCAAGATAGTAAAACTCTTTAACACTTTTTCTCCACCCAACTGTAATCGACAATCTTCCTTAATGGAAAGAACAGTACACAAATTCAATCTAGAACCCTGAATCAATTCAAAGCAGTAACAAACATTAAGAATTTTGTGGTGGAACCAAACACCTGGGGAGTGGGGCTACCAAAAACGAACAAACAAAACATTGTAGATTAAGCAACATGTCGTTTATCATCGTGTACTTTTGTAAATCAGAAACTTTCATCACTTGAAACGTAGTGGTGAACTGCAGCCTATAAGGGGCACTCGATCTCTTGAAATCTTTGCCTCTCTCATAACCAACCACCTTGACACACCTACCCCAAACAGGAGTCGCTTCTAAACCACTGTCCAAGAAATCCGCACACATCTTTCCTTTTAATGAGTATTGGTAAAACTTCGGGTATCTTTTAATATTTCATTACACACTGAGATCCAACAGTAGCCTTAAATACCAGTAAAAAAGTCTTGGTAACCACTCTTTGAGCAAACATAAATTTTGTTTCTCCACTTTCCTCACCAAGTAAGAAGCTTCGAATGAATAAGGTCCTGCAGTGTTTCGGTATTACCAAAGGACAGATAGAGCTATTCCCCAAAGGCTGGTGGCCTCATTTTGCCAAATCATCGCCTTCTATTAAAGACCACTTTCGTCCATCTTTCTTGTATGAAAGATATTTTTATACCGTCCTTAACAAGTAGATTTTTAGCTTCCAACATGTAGAAACAGAACTTACTAGCTCCCAAATGTGACAGGAAAACTGTACCATAAACACCAGGAAAGAGACGGGGAAGAGCCATGTGGTTTGTTGTGATCAGAAGAGCTGGGCACAGGCGACGCTATCAGGTATGTAATACATAAATCAAACAGTGCTTGCAAAAACAAATACTGGCAGTTCGAGAGACGTCCCACAAACGAAGGCAGCCACAGGCTCAATACAAAGCCATCAGAGGCAGCCAGAGCAGAACCTGGCCGGAGGAGCTAAGAAAACTGACTGTAGGGGATGCTGCAGGGTGGGCTAATATGGTGCCTCCTCCAGGGTGGAAGAGGAAGAGAAGTGGACCCGAAGACTTCATTCCGTCGGACTCCGGTCCCTAAAGGTATCTAGGCTCACAGTTCAAGTTTCGCCGAGGAGAAGGGAGGCAACAAACGCGCTTCCCGGCACCTCAGACCCAGCCCTTAAGTCCACGTTCCTGGCTTCCGGCTCCAATTAGCGAGGAAGTAACGGTCTGCGGAGCACACACGGAGGAGTCCGGGCAGAAAAGCAGCACCGCCGAACCCCGGCCACGGCGCGGCGAGCTGTGCGGTCGCGGAGGAGCGGAGCGGGCGGCGGGCGTCGCACTCGCTGCCCCAGCCCCGGCCCGGCCCTGCCCCGTCCTCGCCCCGGGCGCGGGGAAAAGTTTCCAACAAAAGTCTGCGGCACCCGCTCGCGCAGCCAACCGCCAGACACAACCGCCTAGCCGCTGGGGAGAGCGGCCCGCTCCTGCCCGGCCACGCCGCCCAGACCCTCGGTCGCGCGTCCCTCAGCCCACGCTGGCCGCCGAAGTTCACCTACCACAGAGCCGGGAGAAGAGAAGCAGCGGGAAGAGCAGGAGCAGCAGCGGCGGTGGCGTCGGGGGCGGCAGCAGGAGACCGGCTCCGGGGGGAGAAGCGGAGGAAAGTTGTGCTTTGCCGCCTACGGGACACAGCGGAGCTGGTCCCGGGGTCCGCGCCATTCCCCACCCTCCCCCCGGCCCGCTTGCTCGCTCGCCGGCCCCCACCGGCTCCCCCGGACCGGGCGCCTCAGGCTCCCGGCGGCGGCAGAAGTGGCTGCCGCAGGGCGGCGGCGGAAGGACCGGCGCGCGCGTTCCTAACTCCTAGTTCTTGAACCTCCGCCGCCGGCTGACACAGAGCGGAGCGCTAGCTGCTGCTTCGGCACCGCCGTCGCCGACGCCACTGCCGAAGCCGAGGCGGGAGCCGCCCGCCGCTGCCGCCGCCGCCACTCCCCTCCCCCCCGGCTCCCGCCCGCCTGGAACTCCTGGGAACTCGGAACGCACCACCCCGCCCAGTGCGGGAGGGGGAGTGGAAGCCGACCCTCTGAGCGGGGCGCAGAAACTCGCCCGCCCCAGGGCAACTCTTGCTCCCGTCTGATCCCAGACTATCTGCCGCGTCTCCTCCCACCCCGCTCCCCTACACAAGCTCCGCCCCCTTCACAAACACAGAAATCTCTTCTCTCCGCTTTGATAACGGGGTTTCTCCCAAAGCAAGGCTCTAAGAAGGACAAAAAAAATCTGGAATAGATTAGTAGGCTCCGCCCCTCGTTCCAGAGACATACCCCCCTTCCAAGAGTTTCCAATGGTCTCGCCCACCCCGCCCCTCGTGGGTCCACCGCTGCCCAGGCGCAGATGGAGGCGGAGGGCGGTGGCGGGACAATCGGGCTCGTGGCTGGCCTCACCCGGGCAGCGCTCTCCTTCGGGCGGGGACTTGGGATTGGGAGGGTGTTGGAAGGGGAAGGCAAGATGGGGTTACCCCTTCCGTTGTCTTCTTAGGAAGCTGGACGCATCCTGCTGGACTAGTCATTTATCTCCTCGCCTCGGGCACAAGGGGCTGAGAGACTTTGTCCTTCCTGCTTCCCGGGACAGCTTTGCTTTCCGAATTCCTCTCTTGTTTCCAGCCCCACTTCCCCCCAGCCCGCTGAGGCACGTTTGCACGGGCATTTTCCTTGCTTCTTTCACTGGGCAGTCGGCTCGATGGAAGGGTCAGCGTTGCCGGGCGAGGAGAGGGACCCCAGAAGGTTTGCTTTCCCTCTCTTGCTTCTCCCAGCTGCCGGGCTGTCAGCTGTCCTCGCCTGGCGACTGGCAACAGGAGGCCATGGATTTCCCCCATCGGAGCGCCTCTAGCGCGGTGGTGTTTTTCTTTGGTTTTGTTTCATTTTGCATGTACGCACGTGTAATTTTATTCTCATTACTTGCTTTCCTTTTAATTTACTGCAGGAAAGCGACCTTGGGAAGTGTTCAACCTTTGCCCTTAAGAAGAGCGTCTGTGGTCCACCACGACCCTCCTTCACTCCAGATGGGTTGCTCGCCCTATCTTCTTTATCCACGCGCCTAGCACAGTTCTGGTGGCCTGACCTTGGAGGCATAGCCACCGCGGTTCTTCCGGGGTGGTGGACAGTTTGAATGTCCTGAGGGGCACTGAAGGCAAAGGAGGCCCAAGACCTCAAGTCCTGACACCATTAATTTTACGTTAAATTTTGCCGTCTCCACCGATAGGCACAGGCACGCTCCAATAAGAAAGTCGAACTAGGATTTAGCCGCCTGTCTCAGCTAAACTAAAGGATTGCCTGCCGCCAAGATCACACTGTCATTCCTCTTCAATCACTAGGGTCTCCCACCCTCCACCCACTGACAGTGTTTTTTTACTCGCCTCCTAGGCTACATACCATTCTACCCTTCTGCCCACATATTTTTTTAACTTCCGCCTCCCATCCTAGTTCTTAGTTTAGAACCTCTCTTCCTCCACCACCGTTTCTCTCTTCCTCCACCACCGTTTCTCTCTTCCACTCTACCCCTGCCTGCCTCTGCCGTTCTCCTTAAGCCTGTTCCCAGTAGCCATTCCTTTCCATCACCTATTCTCAGGGTGCATTTATGACTAAACCTTGCCCTGCATACGCTCCAGGAAATTCCCTGATGATGATGATCATAATTGACGAAATGTAGCTATTGTGACATTCCTAAGCTCTGCTGACACTACCATTTCCCTTGAGGAAATTTATTTTTCTTTCTTTTTTTTTTTTTTTTGCATTCCCTAAACCAAATTTCACTGCTAAATTTAGTCACCTGCGCAGCGACTAGCTAATTATCTGTTAAGATAGCCACTTTAATAGTTGTTGATACTCAGTTAAATGTTAACCAAAAATTTAATGTCACAAACCAATTTCATCCTCTTCCTATCCCCCAGCCGTTCCCTAATGGTTCCAGTCTCCAGCAAAAGTAATTTAGCCAACATTTGAAAAGGTGCCAAAGGCTTAATAGGGGGCCACTGTTTGATTGCCATGGAGACCACAGGGGATTAGCTGGTTTAGTGGTTCTCAAAAGGATGATTCGGAGATTTAAGAAATATATATCCTCCGTATTTTGAGAGATGGATTAGTGGCATGCTATGATTATATTCTCCTCTGACCTAAAGAGAAGAGAGAGCTTGGAAGAGTAGTATTTATAGATGTTATATAAGCATTAAAAGAGCGCTGTGCTAGTGTTTTATGTGCATACAAGCATTATAATAATTTGTGTTGGTATAGCATCTTCAGCCAGAGATGTCTTCTCACACAAGGTAGCAATTACTATTATTCCTATTTGACAGCTGGAGGAACCTAGGCACAGAGGTTAAGTGCAAAAACTACCATCCATGTGGTGGTTTTTCTGCCAGAACCAAGTTTTTGCCTTCCACTGAGCACCACTAACCTCTTGAGATTCTTAAGTTAAAAACAAATTTGCTGAGGTAACTCAAATTTCTATTTCCTAAGTGTCCAATCTCAAATTACATTCTCCTCAAGTAAAGATGTACCCACCCGAAGCTTTCCTGTTGGAAATTATTATTAGCTACAGAAAAGGATTTTACATTATGCTGTATAGCTTTTTTTTTTCCCAAGGACTAGAATTATTGATTTTATAAAAACCTTTAACATGAGAGCATTACTTGGTTTTACACCATTTTTAATTGTCTAACTTTAAAGACAAGTTTACCTTTATTGTTCGAGGGACAAACTGGTTGAAGGAATACTTAATTATAGCTAACTTATTAGTATTTGGGGTATCATTGAATCCAAAGTATGCATGTATTTTCTAAGGAAAAATACCTGAATAAAGAGCAACATGATCCTAATGTCAAAAATAATTTCATTTGTTTTGGGTTAAGAATACTAATGATATCAACCCCACTTTCTGCTTCAAAAGACTATTGGCCAATTATTGAGGTTCATTAACTCTTAACTAAAAAACAAAGGTTGACAAGTTAACAAGTAATTATATACAATGCTGGGCATTTTACATTTATTCAAATAATCCAAATTAAAGGTTTAAAATTATTAGAAATTCATAGCTGACTCTGAAGCAAAGGGAGTATTTTATAGTATAGGTAGGCCATTATATACTCTAGGTAGTTCCACTTACCATCAGCAAATTTTTTATAACCTGCTACATGAAGTATAGCTTTTCCCTATATGAAAAAGATGAGCAGTGCTTTGTGGAATGTTTGAACTTGGTACTGTATTTGATAATAACTTGATTTTACCTGGCTGTAATCACAGTATTATAAAGCAGAGCTATGCAAATATTTTAAAAAACAAACTACAAACCCACCAAAAAAGTCCACCAATGTACAAATCTTTACCAACCACACATTTATCAAATGTAACTATTTCCTGCTGAAAAGATCTCTATCCCCATAGATTTATACTGTTTACTTCCTCATATTTCTTGAGGTCTTTGCTTAAATTTCACTGTGTCTTCAAGATCTTCTATGACCATCCCATATGAAAAAGCCACCTCATCTCAATCCCTATGCCCTCTTACTTTGCTTTATTTTCTCCAGTGCACTCACCATTTGACCTGGTGTATATCTTTATTTATTGTCTGTTTTCCCTTTGCTAAAATGAAAGTTCCACAAGGATGAGTGGGGGCTATTTTTTCACTGTTGAAACCCAAGCATCTAGAACAATATCTGTCATATAAGTCCCAGATTGTATGATTAAATGATAAGTATAGAGACAGCATACTCAGATGCATATCTGGTGGCAGATAAACTCAAAAGAAGATTACTTTTTTAAGGTCTTGAGTATATGATCATGTTGAATTTTTTTAAACTGGAGGATGATTATACTGACTATTGTTTAAGTCTCTTCATTTATTTTAGTGCTGCTATTAAACTGTTATCTTTCCTGTCCATATTTATACTTCCATACACTGGGTTTGTGATTTGGGAGCTGTGCTATCAATAGATGTCACTGGAGGGAAGGTGCAAAGCAAGAGTAGAGGAGAAGAAACCTCTTCCTTTCTATTTGCTTTCTGTTCCTATCAATATCACCTCAGCAGTAAAAGCTCTTGACGCTGTCATCAGCAGTTGGTCCCAGCCTCCCACTTGCTGTACACTCTAAGAACCAAACTCATCATGACCCCTCAAAGGTACCAGCACCAGCCCAGCTGTACCCACTTCTCAGAAGTCCATTTCCTAGGTGAGCAGAATCCCTTCCCTAGGCTTCTGAGTTCTAATAATCCAACCTTTTCCCTTTGTTCCCATAGCTCTAAAGGTGTTAATAGATTCCTACAGCTCATATCTCTGTATGACCTGTGTTACACTTTTCGGTCTGGAGACCCTCATTTGAATCCTGGTGTAACAATACCCTATTATTAAGTTCCCTCAGTAACATAGTGTGTTTTCTGTGTTCTTGATCAGATCTTGACTGATGCTCTATTTTTCTGTGACTGGTTCTCAAAACCTTCCCTTGTACCAGTTATTTTCTCTAAGTTAAAGTATTTAAAATCACAGAGCCAATATCAATTCATCAATTAATGTAAATAAAAAGTAAGGAAAATAAGCAAAATTTTTTCCTTTAATTGGCAATAATCTAGATTTGTGGGTTTGAAATAAGTAAATTTGGAAGAAATCATATAGGTGTTTTAGTCATATATACATATGATTTATTGTTTATGTTCCTCATCTAGATTGTGGCAAAAACAAGTAGAAATTTCTAATTTATGTGATTTTTTTTTTACAGACCTTGAATGCACTTGAGAATCATTATGAAGCAAAAAGATAAGAGGATTATTTGGGGGAAAGAATAATTGGACTTGTCTCATAAACTTACAATGAAAACAAACATATACTGCACATAGCTATCTAAATAAAGTCTAACTCCATTTATAATATACAACTCTTGTAGTACACTAGGGTTCCAAAGAATATTTGGAACTAATATTTAGGCAGAAAGAAGAGCTATGCCATAGCATTATGGTAGGTTAAATAAAAGGGAACTAAAAGCAATAAATAAACAAGACAAACAAAAACTCACAGACACAGACAACTGTGGTGATTACCAGGAACAAAGGAGTGGAAGCAGGGTAGTAATGGGTAAAGGGAGTCAAATGATATATGGTGACAGAAGATAAGGAAACAGATTTGACTTTGAGTGGTAAGCACACAGTGCAATATACAGATGACATATTGTAGAATTATACACGTAGAAAAATCAGTTCAAATTCTATACTTTTTGACCTTGGGCAAGTTACTCAGTTTCTTAGTTTCCTCAGGAGAAAATGATTATTCCTTTCTCAATGTGGTTTAAGGATAAAATTAGTTCATGCAATTACTTTAGAATAGATCTGATATATATATCTTGCCCAAAAGGTGTTTATTTATTTGTTATTATTAATAGTAGTGTAACCAAGCACAAGTCTGGCTGCCCACTGCTTCAAAAGCCAATACTTCGGAGGCAGTTACTGTTATAAAAGAAAAATGGTTTTATTCAGGTGCCAGCAACCTGGAAGATGGGGGAATCTCCTCTCAAAGCCCATCTTAGCATCTCAGGAATTGTGGCCAGTTTATATAGGGCAACTATGGCAAGAGGAGAATTAAGGAATTTCTGGTAATGTGCAGTTTCTCAGCTCTGCTCTTGGGAGGTTTCAATGTTATCTCCATGTGCATCATTCTGCAGTTTCATCCTCTATCTGCAAATTCACTGCTGCTATCTGGGAACAGAATGCACAGGGAGCATTTCTGCCATTTCAGATATGAGCCGCTGATGACTGTCCAGTTTCCTGTCATCAGGGTCATGCCTTGGTTAAGCAGGAGTTGCAACAGCTGATGTCTATAAAATACTTCTAATGAAACTTTCAATAGATGAATCTTCTATGAGTTTGTTAGTACAGCCAATTCTATAATAATCATAATAACCTGATCAGTATATTATGTTTATCACTGTTACAATGCTCCACTGTCAATTTTTCCTTCATATCTATGGAGCTATTGGTGTCCTCTGAGTCTTCTGGAGGAATAAAAAACTTTAGCCTGTTGTAAAGCAAAGTCTCATGAGTTAGAAGCAGATATATTTTTTGCAAGCATCTCTTAAGTAGATATAATTTTTCTAGTGTGGGGAAAAACAAGCCAAAAAAGCTTCAAAACAATAAAAACAAGCATTATAAATAAAAGAATGGTTAAACCTAAGTTCAATTCCTACTAACATGAACTTGAGTCCTTGTGGTATCCATGAAAATAGACTCACAAATCTCCAATTTCCCCCAAAGAGGAGTATGATGGCCTAATTTTTGTTGAGCCAAGGGAGCATATTGCCTGATTTTGGTGATGCTTATTTCCTCCTGAGCTAAGGTTTCAATGTAAGTACAACAAGAGGAGTTGATGGTCATATAAACTTCTTCTTCTTCTAATATGTAGTCTAAGTCAACTCAGTTACCTAAGACAACTTTAGCTTGAGGGTCCAGAGATTCCTGAATATTGGCAGGTGAGGTGGCGGTTTCATTGGCTATGGTGATTAAAGGCTTGGAGAGATTGCTAAGTACATGCTGATGTGCAGCAGTCCCTCACCAGGGTAATAGAGTACATCTAAAAAAATATTCATCACTGTCTGGGATTTTTCTGGAAAGATCTCAGGCCATTTGTGTGAAAATTAATTGCTCACCCTTGAGTCCCACCTGCCCAAAACAGTTTTACTTACTTGTTTGTAGATGTAAAGAGGGAGTAATTCTCCTCCACTTTTAACCCCTGTACAGGTTAAAAACATCTGGAGTTCAAGTGCATGTTCTGGTGGGACCTGCAGGTGAAAATGTTGACTTTCAGGAAAAAAGGTTACTTGGGTGGACAATTTACAGAGCAAGTCCCATCCCAGCAGAGAGATGGGACATTCAGGCAAGTAGAAGAAGCTGAGGAAGCCATGTGATAACTTTAAACTCTGAAAGGCATTCCAAAGGCTGGAGGGAGGCTTGTTGCTGCATTTTTCTTATCCTTACAACCAAGGCTTGTGTTTTTCTGTTTTTATTTTTTAGTCAATCTGGTGTTTGATCCAGAGTACATAGTTCCTGTGTCTACTAAAAGTCAACCAACTTGTTTTCTACTGTCAGTTGTACCTGGGGTACCTGTGGAGAAATAATAATGGGTGGGGAGATATCTAGAGGAGTTTTGGGCCTCCTCATTCACCATTCCATTTCACCATCTGAATATGTGTTTATTTATTTATCTTTCCCATTCCTGTTGCTAGTCACTGGAGGCTTTCCACCTCGGTGACCTTCTGCACCTGGTCTATTGTCCTTGCTCTGATTTTGTCATGCATAAGTGAAAAATAAAGCTTTGAAGACAATTAACTGAAGTAGAGCTTAATATATATAACTGTGTATTATAAAGTCTATTGAAATGCAATTTCTCTCCTCTACTTAATCAAAGAACCAAATAAGAGCAATTCATTTAATGCATTAAACCTTGTTTCAATTTGGTCTATTTGCATAAACATAATAGAAATAGTTATTGATCTACATGATTTCTTCAATACACTTGGTTGGAATCTTGTAAGAAATTTCGAGATTGAGCTTCGATTAATACCACAGGGCAGAAAAGCCAAGCCACCCAGTTGCTATCAGGCTTTGATCACAATAACTATAACTTCAGGTGAATTCCTCAATTTCTTGAGATCCTCCCAAATGTGTTAAGCTTGTTCCTTGCCGACTCCCAGGAAAGCAAATGTTATCTCTAACCTGGAAAGACTGCCATGAACCTTATGAATAAGCAGGGTACCCGGCCATTTCTCCAAGAGGCTTTTATTGGCTTCAAAGTCAATCTTCATTTGTTAAAGTTTTCTGGTATATCCAGTGTCTAGGCATGTCTCTCTCTGAGACATGACATTCCAGTCAAAATCTTGGTTAATAAAACCACAATTGGAAACTAGTTTTATGTGTCCTATTATAAAGAAATCAGATTCTTATTGTATTTATGTAAACAAATATATTGCTATGTAAATTATAACATTCACTCATTAAGAGTTTAAATTCCAGAGGGATTGGGTAGGGAGAAAAATATAAATGCCTCAATATTGCTTATGGAAGTATAATTTACCATATTACTTTAAGAAAATAAAAACAAGTTTCCTTATGTCTGAAAAACAGAAAGATTAAAATTAGTAATATTTTCAATAAAACATTGCAAAGCTATAGTCATCTTTAGTTCATTCTGTCCCATTATAAATTTTTGTTTATGCTGATTATTTGCCAGTATTTTTATAAATCCAGTTACTCCATTGTGTTCTAGTAATCTTTAATTAGTTCAAAAAATATGATCTCAGAAAAATTTATTCTCAGAAATATGTAATTTAGAATAAGAGTCATTTCAATGGATCTTTCTCAAGATGTAACATATTTGTAAATGCATCAGGGTAAAACAATGACTGTCTATAAATGACAAAAAAAATTTAAATGAGGTGGTTAAAGATCTGATTATAATGCAATTGACAATTTGTTACAAATGAAATCATATCAGAACTTTGTGAGCTCTTAAAAATTTTTATATAATCTCTAGAACATCAATTTAAATAATAAATGTATGTGTATATGAGTAGAACATAGTTATTATTTATCTGACAAAGATTACAATGTACTTCAAGCATATCAAATAGGCCTAATTTGTTCAGAATTTCATCTTCAGGAGGAAAATTTCAAGTCCCCATGGCATTCCAGGCACCCATCGGAATGTTCCAAAGCCAATTTTAGGTCAAGACAAAGTCTCTTAAAATTGAAACCATGGGAATTTTGTCAAACAGACTTGATTAAAAGAATATATAGCATTACAAAATGATATTAAATTATTTATTTACCCAAAGTGATGATAAAGGTATCAAACACAAATACAGGCCATCAAAACTTTAGATATTACAATAAAGAACATGTGTTTTTAAGTGATCAAGTACCTGATTAACACAACACAACACAAAACATTTTTTTTAAATAAAAGCTTAGCTATCCAGGCAGATACAGAAAAACTTTCTTCCCTTTTAACAGACTGAAGAAGAACCAAACAAATTCCATGTTAGCTTACTGTTTATATATTAATTTACCTAATTAAATTTATTATTCAGCTTAATTATAAATATATAATTTCCTCTTAAGATCTCTCCTCATAAACCTTCTTCAATTTGCAGAGACTGTGCAAAATAAACAACCTTAACTTTTCTGCTTCTTAACTCATTCATAAATAGCTAACTTAAAAACAAATTACATTCTTTTTCTTTAAGAAATATTTTCATACTTTATACCTTTTAATTCAAACCATACAATTTCTTTCCAGCTTAATTAGATTTCTTAATTCTTAGAAACCTTGATTTTTAGTCACAAAAGTAACATTCTTTAGATTGATACTTTTGTGAATATATTTCATAACTTTTAGAAACAGGTTTTTTCCAATGTCAAATAGACTCACACTTTCAACAGACATACTCCAAATAAAGTACAAGATATATTTGTTAACAGATCCAAATTCATTTCTGCAATAAAAAGTCAAAGTATACAAACTCAGATCAATTAATATTTTAGTATCCTGTTATTTCAAAATATCTGTATATTTAATCATTTTCACCATTTAACCCAGCAAAACTCCAAATATCCAAGTCACCCAAGAATTTGGAAAATTATGTTATGTATATTTATAATTATTACTAAAAAGCTTTATTAGAGATTTTTAGCTTCTGGCCAAGATGGAGGAGTAGGTATATACACTTTGCTTCCTTGCACAACCAAAAGAAGGATAACAACCAATTTAAAAACAAAAATCAATAAGAACTGCAAGAAAATAGAAGTGCATAGAAGTCTGACAACCAAGGAGTTAAAGAAAAAAGATTCATCCATACCAGTAGGAGGGGCAAAGATGGAAATCCAAGGAGGAAAGAATCTATGACAAGATAGCAGCTGGCAGACTGGGGTGAGTGGGGCAGCAGCTGGTGGACCAGGCTGTCCCAAATTAGCATACAGATAAAACCATGAGGAACAACTAGGGAACGAGACAGACTGTACAACCCAGGTTTCCAGCATGGGAAAATAAAGCCTCAATATAACCTCTGGCTATGAAAACCTGTGGAGGTTGCAGTGGTGGGAGAAACTGCCAGTCTCACAGGAGGGTCTGTTGAAGGGGCTCACAGGGTCCTAGATTATACACAAGCCCACCCATCCAGGAATCAGCATCAGGGCAGCTCCCAAATTGGTAGTGGGAGAAGTGACTGAAAGTGGGGCAAGAGCCAAGCAAGTGGCATTGTTCCCTCTCTGACCACCCCCCCCCACACACACACAGCACCATACCTCAGTGAAGTGGGTTGCTCTGCCATGGCGAATACCTAAGGCTCCATCCACCCCTTACAACATAACAGATATGCCTGGACAAAGAAATATGGCCCAAACGAAAGAACACATCAAAACTCCAGAAAAAGAATTAAGCAAAGAGAAGATAGACAACCTATCACATGCAGAGTTCAAAATACTGGTAATCAGAATGTTCACAGAAATGACTGAGTATGGACACAAAATAGAGGAAGAAGTGAAGTCTATACAAAGTGAAATAAAGAAAAATATACCAATAGTTAATGGACAGAAATGGGGACTCATATCAATGATTTGGAAAAAAATGAGGAAATGAACATTCAACTAGAACAGAATTTAAAAAAAAGAATTCAAAAAAAATGAGGAGAGGCTTAGGAACCTCTGGGACATCTTTAAACACTCCAACATCTGAATCATAAGGATGCCAGAAGGAGACGAGGAAAAGCAAGAAATTGAAAACTTATTTGAAAAAATAAAGAAATCTCCAATCTGGTAAAGGCAATAGACACACAAGTCCAGGAAGCTCAGAGAATCCCTAACAATTTGGACCCAAAGAGAAGCACACCAAGACACATCATAATTAAACTGGACAGTATTAAAGACAAGGAGAGAATCTTAAAAGCAGCAAAAGAAAAGGAACGGGGTCACAGGTTAATAAATATTTTACCACATTTTTTGCTATAAATTTTTTTTCCCTGTTTTCCTCCTCTAAAACCTAGGTGTGTCTTATGGTCCAGTGTGTCTTATAGTCCTAAAAATACGGTAATTGGCAGCTACAAAATAGACAGGGGGAGGTTAAGAATAGTATGGGGAATGGAGAAGCCAAAGAATTTATATGTATGACCCATGGACATGAACTAAGGGAGGGGAGTGCTGGAGAGAATGGGGTTGGGTGGAGGGGAATAACAGGTAGGAAAAAAATGGGACAACTGTAATAGCATAACCAATAAAATATATTTTTAAAAAGCTTTATCAACAAATTTTCATTTTAGTTATACCTATTGTTAGTTATTAACAACTTTATAAGATTTTAAAGTCAATTATTAGCCATCAAACTTTCTTGACAAATTCTGTTACAGATGAAACATGAAATTATTCCTGCAAACTGAGGCAAAATGAATATATATTTTATATTTATAAGTTTTATAATATCAGTTGAATTGAAATAAGTTTTGATGTCAAATATTTTTTCCAGATCACATGATCCTGAAAATAAATTTGAGATAGTTGTTATATTTCTTACCATACTCATAAACAGTATTACTTAACAATTATAGAGAGACAAGATTTTCTTTTTTTGTCCTTGACAACTTTAAGGAGGCTGGTAGATAGGCAGGGTAATACCACACTTGGCTGGCTTTAGTCACTTAAGTTTAAAAATGCCCTTTTTTTCTTTCACATTGAGGTGGGGCATCACTTCTGCTGTTTCCACAGGATTTGGTGCTGACATTAATTTCCCCATTGTTCCTGAGACCACCACAGCTCCCATACCTCTAGGAGGAGAATCCAGAGCGTTTGAAAGACTTATCTCATTTTCCTTCTTTCTGAATTTACTCTCTGAGAGGGGAGTGAGATCTTCTCTCCCTCTTTGAACTATAAATTTAAATCCTTTCTGAGTAGAACCCTTATGGTGTAACAACATGAAATTTTGCACATAAGAGGGCTTATCCCTACCAGAGCTTTGGAAAACAATTCTAATTAGTCACTGACTTATAACTGTTAAGTTGACCTGTCAGCTAAAATGTAACCTAATGGATTCTCTAATGGGATTGAGACCAAGCTACACATTTTAAACAGAAACAAAAACGAATTCTAAAGCTAAGACAAACCCCAAACAAATGATTGCTCTCCAACTAAATTATCTAGTTTAGTTGGAGGACTGGGACATTAGTACAAATGACCTTCACAAGTTTTAGATGGCGCAATGACCTTAGATGACAAAGACAGAGGATTCCCTGTGTGAACAAACAAACTCCCAAGAGCAAACCAACTCCTTAAAAGATAAGAAAGCAAGCCAAGAGCAACCATAGCCAAAGTTTCACTTCAGACAGACAACAGCTCTCACAGATCTCCCAAACAGAACAGACAGATGAGAGCTTTGAAACAGAACAAATATTCAAAACACAGAAATCCATAAACCAAAACACCAAGCATGTGCTCTGAATCCCAGACTGGGAAACTGGGATTTTTCTTAGTCACTGAGCTGTGCCTACTACCATGCGGTGTCTATTGATACCTACATCATCCCAGACATTTAAAGAATCCAGAAGGTGGGGTTGAGGGCTTCTGGTTGTGCACACCAGGGACTTTACCAAGTATGAGCTCATCAGCCCACCAGTAACCTGTTTCCTTTCATTAGCAAAGCATTTAAAGGCAGCTGATGCCTTGAGAGGAAGAGCAGGGAAGAGTCCCAAAGATTTAAAAACAAAACAAAACAAAACAAAACAAAACAAAGCAAAAAACTCTTGACAGCTGCTTGAAAATTCCTGCAATCTCTACCATGGGGTCAGCCTGCCACAAGCAACAGGGACCCAAGCCTCACCAGGGTCCACATTGCCCGGCTGTGATCACCAAAACCTGTAACTGAGCTCAGCTATGGCTGCCTGCTGTTTCAAAGCCAATACTTGAGAAGCAGACGCTAATGTAAAAGAAAGTGGTTTTACTCGGGTGCCAACAACCTGGAAGACAGGGGAATCTCCTCTCAAAGCTCATCTTAGCATTTCAGGAATCATGGCTAGTTTATATAGGACAACTATGGCAGGAGGAGAATTAAGGAATTTCTGGTAATGTGCAGTTTCTCAGCTCTGCTCTTGGGAGGTTTCAATGTTATCTCCATGTGCATCATCCTGCAGTTTCATCCTCTATCTGCAGATTCACTGCTGCTATCTGGGAACAGGATACACAGGGAGCATTTCTGCCATTTCATATATGAGCCGCTGATGACTGTCCAGTTTCCTGTCATCAGGGTCATGCCTTGGTTAAGCAGGAGTTATAACAGCTGATGTCTATAAAATACTTGTAATGAAACTTTTAATACATGAATCTTCTATGAGTTAGTACAGTCTATTTTGTAATTACCACCTGATTAGTATATTATGCTTACTTCAATCACAGTTATAGCAGTATTAGTGGTAGTGATTTTAAACATAGATTTTGTAATTTCATCAGCAATATGGGAGTGGAATTTTGTTAAGGCTCATGTTTGCACATCCATTGAAATCTTAAAAACAGTTCTGATAAACTCTGCTTTCCATTAACCAGATTACATTAATTAAGCATCCTTATTTATTGCAGTGTTCCTCCAGAGGGGAGCAGAATAATGGTCCCCCAAATCGATTCACATTGTAATCCTCCAAACCTGAATTTATGTTAGGTTACATGGCAATGGAGGATTAAGTTTACAAGTGGTTAATCAGCTGACTTGAAAAACAGGGAGAGTATCCTGAATTATTCGTGTGGGCCCAATAGAATCACAAGGGTCTTTAAAAGTCAAAGAAGAAGACAGAAGAAACAGCTGGAGATGTGACTATGGAAAATGGTCATAGGTGCAATATTAATGACATTGAAAATAGAAGAAGGATAATAAGCCAAAGAATATAGCAGTGTTTGGAATGGAAAAGGCAATGACAAGGATACTCCCCCACAACCTCCAGAAAAGGGTGTTGAAAGCCATTGAGTCTGTGCTAATTTGTTACAGCAACAGTAGAAACCTAATTGTGATGTAATGAGAAATACATGTTTAATCTTCATCTCTCTGGTTCCTGACACAAAGATCCTATAACCCTTGGAATTTTAAGAGTAATAGGATGAGAGAAATGTCTTTTACTTATAATGAGCTCCTTTCAACCATTTCTGAATTTATGCTAATGAGGTGACTCTTGGAGGTTGGGGGCTGGTTGCCAGAGAACTAAACATGTGGATAGATAATTGGAACTTTCAGCTGCACCTCCCCCAATGCTCAACATGCAGAAAAAAAAGACTGACCAGCTAGGGATGACTTGATCATCGAAGGCCAATGATTTAATCAGTCATGCATAGATCAGAGGTTACTTGATAAAAGTTCAAAAGGGCACCTGTTATTATTCTTGAAATTCATGGTATCAAACTTTCCCTCAGATTCTCAAAGCTACTCAATAACACTTATAATCATCCTAATCTAAGTACAGTGACTGCTCTGTTTTCCTTTCTCCTTAGGCTCCCATCCCTTTCCTTGCTTATTTTCCTGAAAAAATTAAAGCTCTCCTAGATTGAGTTACATCAATCATTTTTAATTTAACTTGTCTGCCCTCCCTCAACAATAATTTAAAAGTTCATTGACAGTAACCTCATTTTCACTTTCACAACAAATCAGAATTTATAGATTATTATATTCTAAGCAGCTGAGGATGGAAGAGCATAGATACAACTCACCTCTTAGAAACAGATCAAACACTTTGAATATTGGACTTCTTAAAATCAAATTTCACAATCAGAAACTCAGCTTTAAAGATAACCAACTGCTGATAGCTCTGTAGCTGTTTTGTACCCTACAATCTGTTATGAGAATAAAAAAACAAACAAAGGAGTTGACCTAATGAACAAAACTGGGGAGATATTAGCCATTTGTCAGGGAAATCAGTTGTATCTTTCTCATAATCAAATACCTTAATGCTT
This sequence comes from Tonatia bakeri, assembly GCA_004024845.1. Taxonomy (NCBI): domain Eukaryota; kingdom Metazoa; phylum Chordata; class Mammalia; order Chiroptera; family Phyllostomidae; genus Tonatia; species Tonatia bakeri. The sequence goes on from PVIA01004208.1 coordinate 66,466, forward strand.
AACTATTGCCATTCATTGTTTGAAATTCATTTTGGTATAAAATGTATATGAATATTTGAGCAAATAAACAGCTTTTATTGTTGTTCTCATGTTTGTATAATTAGATGGCTGAACCTCAGGATTGAAGGAATCTTTGCTTTCTAATTTTCTTTGCCCTTTTTTTTGCCATTTATATGTTTCATAATAATTTCATTTATTTAATTCCTTGAATTTGTCTTTTACTATGTATTTTGATGACTTTCTTCATGGTTGCTTAAATAACTGTGAAATATACTGTTGTTACTGAAAAATATCTAGGGATTCATACTTCTAATACAACTCACCTAGAAAAACTAATATGTCATTTCTGCCAAAACTGTGTAACAACATAAAAGAATCCCTGAGAAACTGACCCCTTTGACTAATAGTAAAATAACCTTTCAAAACTGTATATATTTTCGCCCTGAGGGATTATTGACAATAAATGAACTACCCTTCTGAATGCCATGGTAGGAGATACATTTCATTTATTCCACATCATTCATGCTCCCTGAAGTAGAGATGTAGCAGGAAAGAAGACATAGAGGTCCTTTTTTTCGATGACCTTTCAGCTTAGCATGGGAGGTAGATATTAAATAAATAATTATTTAACTTTTTAGTCACAATTTTATTAATGTTGTGAGAAAAGTTAGAGGGTATCACAGAGCATATATTGGGGAAGCCAAATTAATACACGGGGTAAAAATAATCTTACAATGAACTGTTATTTAAGCTAAAAACTTCCAAAATAAATTAGTATTAACCCTATGAAAACCAAATCAGTGTGTGCAGGATTGTGTGTGTGTGGGAGAGGGGAGAGAGAGAGAGAGAGAGAGAGAGAGAGAGGCATTAAGTGTAAAGCCCACAGTTCAGTCAGTTTAAAAAATTAGAAGAGGATCGTGTGCCAGTTATTTGTGTGCAGCTCTTGGCTTCATTTCTGACATTGTTTTCTGAAGCTGGAAGCCAGCAAACTACACTTCACAGACTCCTTTTTTTCCAGCACATTTCTTATTAGCTTCTGCCACTATGCACCATTGTTAGGACATTTTGAGTGGGAAATACAAAGAAACCATTTTTTCTCTGCTTCTGATAGAGCCTCAGGTAGCAGCAACAAAAGTGGTAGAAGACTTTGGGCTCCAGTAATTGCTAAAGGCTTTTAGCAGCATGTATGGAAAGGCAACTGCCTGTTTAGTACTAGCAATAGTACTAACCACTAGCCACTGACCACCACATTTGGCACCAAGGAGAAAGCTTGAACTGTACATTAGACATGCAGAGGAGGAAAGGTTTTTCTCAGCCCTCTTAAGGGCTCTGCCTGGGTCTGAAAATTACACTGACAAAGACAGGTTAACAGGAGAAAAGCATATGAATTTGTTTCATAAAAGTTTTACATGACAAGGAAGCCTTCATGAGGAAATGAAGATCCAAAGAAATGATTAAGCCTGAGTATTTTGTCCTATACTTGGTGAAGAGTAGACAGTCATGGAAAAATATGATAGGACAAAGAGTATGAGGTAAATGTAGTAAACGGAGGTAAAATTAGGAAGGATTGCTTATTTGAATCTTTTTGGTGTCTCCTTGTCTTTGGAAATAAGGATCCTTCTCTCCCCTGGGTATAGGGAAGACCCCCCATTTTTTTAAACCCTCACCCAAGGACATTTTTTCAGAGGAAGGGAGAGAAAGAAACATCGATGGGAAAGAGAAGCATAGATTGTTTGTCCCCTCCCTGTAAGTGTCAGGGTCAGGGATCAAACCCACAACCTCAGTAGGTGCCCTAACTGGGAATTGAACCTGCAACTTTTTGGTTGCCAGATGATACTCCAACCAACTGAGACACACTGACCAGGGCAGGAAAACACCTTTCAAAAGAAGGTCTTGTGAGCTGCTTCAGTAGAGAAGAGCAGAGGCAAGGTCAGAACGAACTTTTTGTTTCTGCCATTTTTAAACTCTTTCAGATTAAAATATTCAGTATGTCAAGGTGCCATATGTTGGGATAGTGTGTTCTGAACCCTACCATCTATTACACTGCTGCCACCATTACCACAGGACTCAGTTTTCCTGCAACCAAGCATCATGACCACTAAAGAGAGTTTCTTGAGTACCACTTGGTTGATACCCCAGTGCATCTGATCTGCCTCGTGGTGGAAATAGAAACTAAAATTAAATTAATGGAGCAATGAATGAAAGAGAAGGATATAAGAAGTACAAGCATAGATAACTTTTTCAAAGCATATGGCTTTGAAGAAAAGTGAGAGAGCAGTAGCTGGAGTGCAGTGTGGTATCCAAAGAAAGTTTTTCAAGCTTTGAAGGATCTAGGAGATAGGGACAAGCTGATGAGATTAGAGAGTTAGAAAGTAATTCTAATGTTAGAGGATAACATTATTCTGGGCATAGTGAATAGAGAAAATGAAAAAAAAAGAATTTTGAGGATTAAACATTAGAGAGGGAGATAGATATTCTTTTTGATACTACACTAAAATGTAAACAGCTTCAGGTTAGTTGAAGTGTGGAATCCAAAAGCATATCAATAGATTTGTATATTGTTACATTAAAATCCATTGCTTTATTGTGCACTTTGAAAAAATAAATAAATAAAAATAAACATTAGACAGGGAGATAGTGAATTATCACTATTTTAATCAATATAAGAAAACTCAAGGATGCCTGAAAATCTCAAGATGATTAACTAAAAACTTACTGAAATTAGAGAATTCAGTAAGGTGACTGACTACAAAATTAATATACAGAAATTAGTAGCCTTAATATATTGAAATGGATTAGGAGATCTAATAAAAGATAGGATCCACTTATAATAACAGGAAAAAAGACAAAATACCCATACATGATTTTGACAAGAAATAGGTAAAAATTTTTATGAAGAAAACTTGAAGACATAAGTCATAAAAGTAGTAGAGGAAACCATAAGAATTTCTCTCCCATAAATTCAGAGTAGAAAAGGACCTGCTTTCTAAGTAAACCACAAAAGTTAGGAGCCATATATGTAAAACTTTGATAAATCTGACCAAAAATTGTAATTCATATTTAAAAAGCTGTCTTTACATATAAATAACTTGTATGAATTATTTTTTTAAAAATGAAATGATATAAGAAAATAGAAAAGTGATATAAACAGATAGTTGTTATAAAAGAAATACAAATGGCTTTTAAATATTTTAAAAGATTGTCATTCTTACTCATAATAAGTAAAATGTTAATTAAAGTTATGAGATCTGCAGAAAACTTCTGTTGGGTAAATGTTATCACTCATACATTTTTGTTATGACTGTAGTTCAATTTCATGTCTATGGAAGATAATTTGGCAATATCCATCAAAATCACAATTATGTTTATCCTTTAACCCTATAATTCCACTAATAGGAATTTAACCTGTAGTTATATTTTCACACATGTGAAATAATGTACAAAACTTTTTGTTGCAATGTTTTTTATAACAATAAAAATTTGGAGACAAGTTATATGTTCATTAATGTGGTCAAGTTAAATAATTTATGAGGCATTTATAATTGATGCTATGTAGCCAAAAAAGAATGAACCAATAATTTATGAGTAATATTGTCTTCAAGATATTTTTGAATGAAAAAGCAAGTTTTGTAACAGTGTGTACAGTGTATCGCTTTTACAAAACACTTAAGATAGTTTGCATAATTTACTTGTGCATGCATAGAATATCTTTGGCAGGATACTTGCCCCAAGAATAAGATAGGTAGCTAGGACTAGAAATGGAAAAGAGACTTTTCATCATATTCTCTTTTATAATTTTTGAACTTTTAACTATTTATATACATGTGTACTTCAAACAATTAAAATTTGAGAACAAAAAGCCTGCGGGATAGAGGGAAGAAATAAAATGCAGTCAATATTGTCAAGCTGCTAAATTATTAAAATAAAATAGACTGATGCATGAAGAAAGTGATTCTGTTTTTGCTTTAACTAATCTGAGAACTCAAACTTCTGAACTTTCCAGTCCTCTTGAAATACCTGGAAGAGCATCAGGTCATTGTGCATTAGTGCCTCAACACATATTAAACTTATAGATGACTATCTAGATGAGTTCAAGAAGAATTTTTCCATTGTTCAGATTACAGGATATCTGAAAATTACTATCTTGGACCAATCCTGAAGCTAAGAATGCAGTAATGTTTCCTCCCAAGAATGTTACTTTTTACTATAAAATCCTTGACTTTTCTTTTTTCCTTCAGAACATTTCTAGGTTTTGTTTATCTTTGTTTCAAAAATCCTTGAATAAATTTTTGTCATTTATTTTCTAGCAAAGCCTCTTTACTCTTTTTAAGCTTATTCAACAAGCCAATGAGTTTCCTGAAATTATAGAAAGGAATATAATCCACAGAATACGTAGAGAGATTGGCCTTGCATAATAATAGGACACATTTCCTTCATTTTTATAAGTCAGAGAAATATGAGAGGGGGAGGTAGAATTGATCTGATGGCAGGAGAGTGAAAAGTTAAATGAATTTCTGTTTGTAACTTTTTAAAAAAATTTAATTTTTTAAAAAGAATGCAAAGTACTGAGCATGGAAAGACTACACAAGAGGATGGAATCTGAGAAGAGTAGAAGTTCAAAATGATTGTTGTGAAGTGTAGAAGACTGAGCTGACAGTAGGAATGCAGTCAAATTGAAAGACCGTATTCAGGGCCAAGTAGTGGTTGGTTATTAGATCCAAAGTATTTCCTATCTGCTCAGTTGTCCAATTTGCCTCCAACTTTTACCTGGTTGGAATGAGAGTTAAAAAAAGAGTGAAATGTTTAATTTTTCACTTTTGTTTTCTTGCTAATAGGAAGACTGAGAAAGAGATCTCTGTGAGTTGGAGGGCATCCTAAGAATGGGTGATTAATCTGCCTGGAAATGCTACTCAGTAGGAAAAAGTACCATTTTGTTGTTTCTCATCATCTGTCACACAGAGACAAGAACAACTTTACAAAGATTTGGTACATAGAAGCAACACAAATTCTATTTGATTTTCTTAACTTTTCAGAAATTTTGTAAGATTCTAACTTAAACTTCATCAATAAAAACTATAAACAAGTTGTCAGCTTAGTACAAACTCTTTCCTACTTATTACTCATGTTAAATCTCAGGCTCTGCCCCTTACAACATAACAGGTGCTCCAAGACAAAGACATATGGCCCAAATGAAAGAACAGATCAAAACTCCAGAAAAAGAACAAGTGACAAGGAGATAGACAACTTATCAGATGCAGAGTTCAAAAGACTGGTAATCAGGATGTTCACAGAGTTGATTGAGCTCAAATGCAAAATGAAGGAAGAAATGTAGGCTATAAAAACAGAGATAAAGGAAAATATACAGGGAACCAATAATGAAGGGAAGGAAACTGGGACTCAATTCAATGATTTGGAACAAAAGGAAGAAATAAACATACAACCAAAACAGAATAAAGAAACAAGAATTCAAAAAAATGAGGAACTTCTGGGACAACTTTAAACTCTCCAATATCTGAGTCATAGGGGTACCAGAAGGAGAAGAGGAAGAGCAAGAAATGGAAAACTTATTTGAAAAAATAATGAAGGAAAACTTCCCCCAACCTGGTGAAGGAAATAGACTTCCAGGAAGTCCAGGAAGCTCAGAGAGTCCCAAAGAAATTGGACCCAAGGAGGAACACACCAAGACACATTATAATATTGCCCAAGGTTAAAGATAAGGAGAGAATCTTAAAAATAGCAAGAGAAAAGAAAATAGTTACCTACAAAGGTGTTCCCAGAAGTCTATCAGCTGATTTCTCAAAAGAAACCTTGCAGGCCAGAAGAGTCTGGAAAGAAGTATTCAAAGTCATGGAATTCAAGGACTTACATCCAGATTACTCTATCCAGCAAAGCTATCATTTAGGATGGAAGGGCTGATAAAGTTCTTCCCAGATAAGGTCAAGTTAAAGGAGTTCATCATCACCAAACCCTAATTATATGAAATGTTAACGGGATTTTTCTAAGAAAAAGAAGATCAAAACTATGAATAGCATAATGACAACAAACTCACAACTATCAACAACTGAACCTAAAAAACAAAAACAAACTAAAAGAACATGTAGAATAGGAACAGAATCACAGAAATGGAGATCACGTGGAGAGTTATCAGTGGGGAGGGGAGGAGGATAGTGGGGGGAAAGATACAGGGAATAACAAGCATAATAAGCAGGCACAAACTAAACAGGGGCAGGTTAAGAATAGTATAGGAAGTGGAGAAACCAAGGAACTTATATGTACGACCCATGGACACGAATTAAGGTGAGGAGAATATTGGAGGGTGGGAAGGTGTAGGGAGGAGGGGGAGAAAGGGGGAAAAATTGGGACAACTGTAATAGTGTAATCAATAAAATGTACTTAAAATTTTTTTCTGTCATATAAGCCAAACTTAGAACTATATCATAAATCATGCCGATTTATAATGTGAACCTTAAGAAGAAAGATTCATTTGATATAAACCCCAAGAAGAGATTTATCTGTAGAGGCCCCAAATTTTGTAAATAATAAGAGCCTAATGGCCATTTGTGGACAAGGGCTCCTCTTGTATTCTGTATTCTGAGAAACCTCTTTGAAGACTCAGCTTCATGCAGTTTGCTCCACTTCTTTACTCTGCCTGCAACAACCACTGCAGGGAAACCCTGGTTTGTCTTTCTACTGCATGACTGAGACCTGCCCCATCTATCAGAGTACATCAGAATAAAAAATGCACAATTCAAACACACCGTTTACATAAAACAAACCTAATTCAGAACCTGGGTAGGGAACTGTTACTATAAACTGAGGGCTCTACTTTTTCTTGGGAGAACACAATTTAGATTGCTGCTACCTAAATGGGTGTCTCCTCAGCTGCAGCTCCTTTTGCTCAAATAAATGTTTTTAATTCTTTACTACCGTCTAAAATTAATTTTGGTTTACAATAATTGTTAAAATATTAAGAGCAGAAAAATGGTATCAGCTGTTTTGACATATTAACCTGTTAAAAAACTGAAGCACATAAAAGTAGTAACATTATTTGTTAAACTTTCCACCCAAATATTATGCTCTGGAAAATTCTGCTTACTATAATTGCTCTTTTAAAATTCTAATTTTAAGATTGAAAATAAATATAATATTTCAGGAATTCAGTCTTTGTCTTAGCTAAGACTCTACTATCACTTAAAACTCTTAAAATTATATGTAAGAAGACACAATACTTTTTTATGATAATGTGATCTTCTATTAAAAATGAGAGTGATATTCATTCCTTGAAAGTCTGTTGTTGCAAAACTACTTAAAAAGTACTTTAATTCTTTTACCTATGGAGATAGTTTCTTTTCAATGACTAAGCATTTCCTCTAACAGTAATCTTTAAATAACAATAATAAAAAGACTTTTTCTTCAAAGTCTTCATGGGAAAAGGTATTTTCCTTGTGCTGGGCTCTGAGCAAGGACAGGATTTATAGGTCTTTTTTAATTAAGACTTTTTTATTGCATTTTAAAAATTTTGTACTTTCAGTTGCAGCCTACATTCAACATTATTTTGTACTGGTTTCAGGTACGCAGCATAGCAGTTACATGGCAGGCAGTCAGACAGGCATTAGCAAAGCAGGACCATACGCCTGTATGGACGGTCAAAGCAGAAAGTATCAGACACCTAGCAATAAATACCTACCAACTGGCAGAACTGGGAGAGCAAGTATTGGAAATAAGTATTGTTAAAGAGGACCTCACCCCTGAGGCACCCTTTTCTCTCCTAGATGGCCTCTGGTCTTGTGGGTCAAATCATCCCACTGACCTTTTCTCTCCTAAGCTTGTAGGTAGTCACGTGGTAGATGAACCCTCACCCTTAGAAAAGATCAAGGGAGCTGAAGAAAAGCCCCATCTGACCTTTGAACAAGGACTGGAGAGGACAAGACAGGCCTGGGTAGGTGAGCTCGAAGAAGAAAGCAGTTAACCCGCATTCAAGGAGTTGAAAGGAGCCCTAGCCCACACCCCAGGGCAGATCTTTGAGCCACCCACTCAAAACTCTCTTTCTAGTTTACTTTTGCTTTACTTGCTGAAATACACTTTCTCATGAAAGTTTGAGTTTTGACTGAATTCTTTCCTAGCCAGAATTCAAATACCGAGGTCTACTTTTACTGTTTACAGTTAGACAATCAGATACTTTATAAATGGTTCCCCTCAATATTTCCAGAACCTACCTGGCACCATACATGGTTATTACAATATTATTGAGTATATTCCCTATGCTATACTTCACTTACCCATGACTATTTTGTAATTGTCAATTTGTACTTAAAACTTTCTTTTCTCACTCAGCTCCCTAAACTCTCTCCACTGGTACCACCCGTCTGCTCTTTGTGTCTATGAGTCTGTTTCAATTTTGTTTAATTTGTTTTTTAGATTACATATATGAGTATGAGTGAAATCATATGGTACTTGTCTTTCTCTGACTAAAAGTTTTTCAATGAGCGTAATAACCTTTAGTAAAGTTATTGCAAATCCATGTCATTGAAAATAATAAGACTTCATTCTTTTTTTATGGCCAAATAATATTCTATTGTAAATACAGGGTGGGGCAAAAGTAGGTTTACAGTTGTGAGTACACAAAACACAGAGTTTATTCTTGTATTATTATTTATTGATTATAGTGTTATTTTCCATATGAACAACTATAAATGTACTTTTTTTCCCACCCTGTAAGTAACATAGCTTTTTTTTATCAGCTTGTCTATTAATAGTCATTTGAGTGGCTTCCATACCTTGACTATTGTAAATAATGGTTCAGTGAAAATAGAGGCACATACATTTTTTTCAAAGTAGTATTTTGGATTTCTTTGGCTAAATAACCAGAAGTGGAATCACTGGTTCATAAGACAGTTTCATTTTTAATTTTTGAGGACTGTCCATACTATTTTCCATAGTGGCTGCACAAATCTGCATTCCCTTTCTTCACGTCTTTGCCAATACTTATTGTTTATTGATTTACTGATGATAGCATAGCCACTCTGACAGGTGTGTGGTGATATCTGATTATGGCTTTAATTTGTATTTCTCTGACAATGACATTGAACATCATCTCATATGTCTATTGGCCACCCATATGTCCTCTTAGAGAAGTGTTTATTCAGGTCTTCTGCCCATTTTTAAATTAGATTGATTTTCTTTTTTGTTATTTGCTTGAGTTCTTTGTAAATTTTGGATATTAAGTCCTTATTAGATATATTATTGGTGAATATCTTTCATTTAGTAGATTTTCTTTTCGTTTCCAAATACAATACGGCCAATCTACTTTTGAATCAAAATTCTTTGATCTTAACAGGATTCAGTCTTCTTATATATTATACATAAGGAAAATTAGATTCAAACCCTTTAAGTAACTAGCTTAAAGCTAATAACTATTCATTGTTGAACATCTTCAACTTCATGTACAGATAATCTCCAGAACAGTAGCTTAAACAAAGTAAGATATACTTTCTCAACAGAAAAGCTGGAGATAGCCAATTGCTGGCATTAGTTCAGGTGATTAACAGTATTTAAGGCCTAGGTTCTTTCAGTCTTTCTATCAATGTCTCCATAGATTTCTGGTTCTTCACACTTATAATCTTAATATCCATAGTCACAAAAAGGCCATGACAGCTCCAGACATCATGGTTAAGTTAAAGGCAAGAAGAAAGGAGAATTGAAAAGCAATAATATCTCTTCAACAGTGCACTGAAACTACTCAGCAGCTTTCCACAAGACTTCCTTCATGTTTCTTTGGCTAGGACTGGGTCACAAGGCTATACTCCTAGTAAGGTCCTTTCTAGGTCTTTGCAAGAATAATTTTAGGAATGATTGTTGGGTTGGCTAACCAACAATGTCAGTCAAGCACAGCTATTGTGATTTTAGAAAACAATTTTTCTTATAATTAGGAATTAGCATTATTCTCCCTAAACACTCTGAGGTGGGAAATAATTCAAGGCTGCTTAAGTTGCAAAAGTGGAATTACTTCAGAAAAATGGAGATAAAATAAAGTGTCCCATTCTCCACACAGCCATTACTACTACTACTACTACTACTACTACTACTACTGTTATTATTATCATCTTGATTAAGGGCAGGAGCTTGCTTTTCTTTAAATGTTGTAATTATTGGAACACACAGCCCCCTTTTCAGAAAGATTTTAGGTCTCCTTTAAATAGCTAACAAGTCTTGTGAAAAATCCTCTCCATTAGGTATTGTTCTAGAAAGAGAGTTCTCAGCATGCTTGCAAATTCTCACCTCATTCAGAAACCTCTCTCCCCTTTCTTTTGCATCCTTCTTTATGAAAGGCACTCAGGACAGAAATACATCTATGAGACTCAGGTGTGGGTCTCACCTGAACCAAGTTTGCTTCTGTAGGTACAAGTTACAAAATACCTCGAAAGCATGTTTAAAGTTAAGATTTAGCTGCTTTTCTGTTTTGAATGTGAGCTTCTATAATGGGCCTCTAAAGTAAACTAGGATGAAATAAGATATTGATCCCTTAATCTCCATGAAGTGAGAGAGGAGAAAGTATGCTTGTCTAACTGACAATCCGTCACTCCTCTGGGGGAGCTTTGGTGCCAGAAAACCAAGTTTCGAAGCTCAGTTTCCCCACTCTCTATGAGCACATCATCCAGACCCTAAATTGTCTTTAAAATAGGGATAAATAATAACACTTACCTCAAAAATCTGTATGGGGAATCAGGTGGGATATTAAACAATCATGTCATAAATGAGAAAGCAAGTTTTCATGTGTTATTTTGTTAATTCAGCAATTTTGTTGGGAGTAGGTTCAACAAAACCTGAGATGGGCTATATTTCATGGATTCACAACAAAGTTTTAAAGTGTAACCAAGATAGTGTCTGGATAAATTCCTCCTTCATATTTGTTCGTTCCTTGTTCACTTTGCATTACTTGAAATAACAAAGGTATAATCAAAAAATTATTTCAGTCTGTTTATAATATAGGGTAGACTTCCTTCCTTATACATATTGGGATTTTAAAGTCTTTCCTTATATATCTAAAAAAAGTTATCTGGACCACCACTTTTGTCTTTACCACTTTATTTAGTAAACCCTGGTGACATCAAATAAAGAAGTATTTTTATCTGGGGTCTTCTCTCATAGTACTAAAAAATGAAAATTTACTGGATGAAGCCAGTTTTAAACCAGGGAAGTTAAATAAACCTCCACTTACAAATATATATTTATACCTTTCCATTGCATTTATTTTAAAGGTATACAGATATGATAAGTGATTTTTTTCATTTCATAAGATTTAGGAAACTAATTTGCCCAGAATATCTAGAATAATAATCAATTTTTTTTTCAGATGTTCATATGTAATATTGCCTTAAGGAAGCCTTCTCTGAACCTCTAGTCCAAATTAGTTCACCTGGTTATCTCTTCACAGAGCAAATATTTATTTGGTTTAATATCTAACTTACAAGGATATAAACTGCATTAAGACCCTATCTATTTTGTTGACTACTATATACATACCCAGCACTTGGCTAATGCATATAGATGCATTCAAAGAATATTTGTTAAAGAAACTAATGAATGACAACAAAGAACTGATAATACTTTTAATGAATATGTTTTATATTTATTCACATATTTTCCCAGCTGTAAATAAGAAGTACAAAAAGGCAGGGAGAGAAAAAGAAGAGAGGAAAAAGGAACAATTTAAAAGGCATCCTTGCATGAAGATTTTTCCTTTATTTTCTTTCCTTCCTTGCTTCCTTCCTTCCTTCCTTCCTTTCCACCTTCTTTCCTTCCTGCTTTCCTTCCTTCCTTCTTTTCTTTTAAATTTTATTTTTGCCATCACCATTTATCCCCCCATACCTTCTTCCACCTCCATCCACCCTCCCTTCCCCACCACCCACAATCACCACCCTGTTGTCTGTGTTCATGAGTTCTTTCTCTCCCTCTTTTTTTTTCTTTTTCTTTTTTAATCAAATTCCAGATCCCAAACCTGAGCATCTGGTCCAGATGAAGTTGTATCAGGCAATTCTTAAAAATCCAGTAATTATCCAGTGTTTGTAGCAAGGAGACACTTTTTTCTACGTGTGCAAGCAGTCCAAGTTTAGAAGGAAAAGACGAATAAGGTGCATGACAGAGAGAGAGAGAGAGAGAGAAGGAGATCTGGGAAGCAGATGGGAAGTGATCACTGACTAATTCTCCCTTTTCCTGTTATCTTCTCTATTCAGCTCCCTTTGTCTGCCTTTGTGAGAACAAGGGTACATCCTACCTCATACAAAGTATTCCCCATAGTCACTAACTATGAAAGTGACTGATGCTTTTGCAGCTCTCAAGTTGTTTGTCCTGGTAGCTGTGGTTACTATATTGACATATAAAAAACAAGTGTATTTGAAGCAATATTTTCTTAATTTTCTTTCTCTTCAAGTGTATGTGTATGTGCATGTGTATATTGAACATTGTGAAATAAGTAGAATTACTACTATTTTTACAAATGTGATTTTTAATTATCTAAAGCATAACTCTTTTTGTTACTTTCCTCAGTTTATAAGATAAACAATCTCAGACGTGTTAATCGTTAATAGGATCCTGTTTAAAGTATGGTTCTACATATTCAATGATTGTATCTCTGATTTTATTATTCTACACAGCACTGGATTTCCTGTTACACTATACGGAAATTTTAATGTATGTGTTTGAAGCATACCTTTGTTCTTAAGAATTCCCGCTGTCTGTATCCTTTGATTCAGGGAAGAAATAGGAGAGTACATGTACCCAAAGGACTTTTCACAAGGCCAAGACTGACCTACTGTGCCACTAATCTTCATGATTCAGAGATGTACACAGGCTAGTTAGAATCAGAAGCCAGGAATTGCCTGTTGGCCACAGGACAACAGTTCAGTTCCAGGTAGTTTGTTTTTCTCAAAACTTGAGAATATACACATATTTAAAAAGAGTCTCATTTGTATGACAGTAGACATAAGCCACAGAACTGAGGAAGTACAAAAGAAAGTAATTTACCAGGATCCCTAAAACTTCTCTCATATTTTTCTCCTAGGCAGAAAGAAGATGAGAGCTTATCATCCCAATCCAGAGAGGTAAGATAGCTATAAAGAAGATACTTAATTTGTGCAAAGGGAATTCTATAAAACTTTACTCATGTGAAATAGGAATAATGGCTCTAACAGTGGTTGATAGCCTGAATGCTCTGGAAACAAGTAGAACTTTAAGACTGAGCATTTATGCCAATGTGTGTATTTTGTTGACTAAAACACTACTGGAAGAATAGTTGGGTGGAAAGTGAAAAGTGATAAGCTGGTCTACTCGCAGAAGATGAGACCTCCTGGGAGTTTCCCTGTGCCTGCAGTGACACACAGGGAGACCCTAGAAGTCACCTTTCAGGCCAGCTACAGTCTAATTTCCATACACATACTGGATCAAATATATTTTATTTGCTTTAAAGTTAAGGGAAAGGAGGAAAGAAGAATGGAAGCCAAACGCTACTACCTCTTTCCCCATACGCACTTCCACACACCTATGCACAGCTTACTGACTGATAGAATTGTAGAGCTGGAGGGGACTATTGCAATCTCTTCTTAACATACTTGCTTTTCATTGATATAGACTGAGGATACACAAAACTAAATCAACAGACCTGAGGTAATATGATGATGGGAAAGTAAGGATGCTGTACAAGACAAGAGAAATGGATTCGAGTTTATTTTTATCTGAGGTCTTGTCTCACAGTACTAGAAAATGAAAGTTTACTAGATGAAACCAATTTCAACCCAGGAAAAATAAGTAGATCTTTACTTACAAATAAATGTTCATACCTTTCCATTACATTTATTTTGAAGATATATAGATATGCTCAGAGATATGTAAAGAGCTTCAGCAAATCAACCAATGTCTTTGAACCTTAATTTCTTTATCTTAAAATGAAGAGTTTGGATTACAGTAATGGCTCTCAGGGGGGTGGTTGGGTGCACGCTTCCCAGCTGAGACCCACTGGATAGTTATCTTGACCTTGATGTTAACCAGATGTGAAATTTCAAACACAGTCTTTTAATATGCAGAGCTTCAGGTTCCTGTACAAGAGGGGTATAAGATTAGATGATCTCTCAGGTTCTTTCTAGCTCTACTGCAAATTTCTCATTCTCTTTCTCGATCCTGATGGTGTTTTCCTCAGTTTCTCCCCATCCTGTAGCCATCACTATTCCAGGCCAATTTATCTCATGACTATGTGACCATAACCTGTTCTGGATCAGTCTCTCTGGAATAGGTCTTGATCATTACACATAATACTGGCAAGTTTTCTCCCTGCAATACTACTTTTATTATTGTATTCTTGTGTTCAAAATACTGAATAGTTTCCCATTACCACTATGCTAAGCAGCAAAAATCAATTCATTTGCTTCTCCTAGGGCAGAAGTTGCGAACTTAATGCTTACACAGGCCAAAGCAGGCAAGGTAAAGTGAAGCCAATGGAGAGGGTCCTGTAGGGAATCAGAGGATACATGTCTCCCTGAAAAAGAAGTTGCTAAAACTTGGCTTCCTCAGACAGCTGCTGTGTAGAAAGGAGACTCAGTGATGCCAGACAGATCTTCCAATATTTCAAGATAAAAGAAATTTAGATTTCTTTGTAAAATATCTCAATTTTTAAATGTCCACAACTAAATCAACACATTCCTTTGTTATTTTATATTTGTTAATTCTGTCAAAACTATATTTCAAAGTTAAAACAATATTACAAGTTACATTCTCAGAAGTCTTACTTCCATTCCTGTCCATTCTACCTTGTTATCCCTCCACTTGTAAGTAACTGTTTTCATTAGTTTTTGCCTTGTCCTTCCATCATTTCTTCTTGAAAATATAAATATTATACCTACATACACTTATTTACTTGAATTTCCTATACAAACAGTGGCCTATCATAAATACCATTCTGCCTTTGTTTTTCTCACTTACTGTATTCTGGATCTATATCATTTCTTGACACAATTGTGCAGCACTCCATTGTGGGGATGCACTGTAGTTTATTCCAAACCTTGACAAACTGCAGCCTGAGGGCCAAATCTAGCCTACCATCTGTTTTTATGCGAACTTAAAGCAAAGAACGAGTTTTATGTTTCTATATGGCTGAAAACAAAATCAGAAGAATAATTTGTGACACAAAAGTCAAATTTCAGTGTCCATGAATAAAGATTTATTGTAACACAGCCATACTATTTTATTTGTTGTCGACAGATGTTTTTGTGCTATGATAGTATAGTTGAGTATTACAAAAAAGACTATGTGCCCACAAAGCTTAAAATTTACTATTGGGCCTTTTATAGGAAAAAGTTTGCCAACCTTGGTTTATTCAGTCAATATACTATTAATAGATGTTTTGGTTGTTTCCAATTTACTGCTATTCTAAGTAATGTGTTAAATAGAGTAAAGTGACTTATGTCACTTTGTATTTTTGCAAGTATATGTTTACAACAGATGGCTAGAATGGAAAGTACTGTGTTAAAGGGGAAATGCAGCCCCGGATGGTGTGGCTCAGTGGACTGAGTGCTGGCTGATGAACCAAAGGGTCGAAGGTTCAATTCCCAGTCAGGACACATGCCTGGGTTGTGGACCAGGTCCTCTGTAGGGGGTGTGCTAGAGGCAACCACACTTTGATTTTTCTCTCCCTCTCTTTCTTTCTTCCTTTCCCTCTCTCTAAAAATAAATAAATAAAATCTTTTTTTAAATGGTAAAAGCATATGCGATTGCACTTGAATTTGGCAAATTCCTCTTTGTAGGGATTGTGTGATTTTACTTTCCTTTTGAGAATGAATGAGAATACCTGATTAGCTGCAGCCTGGTGAACAGAACATATTCTCAAGTGTTAATTTAAGTTATTTTAATGCACTGGAAGATTCCATCAAAATATGTCTAAACAAAAAAAAATTCCGCTAGGGATCCGCTGGTTTCAGTTCAGCAATGTGTTACTGGGCAGACTGTGCTGTGACTGAGTGTCTGGTGCTAGGGGTACAAATAGAGACTGAAAGCCATCCTGTCCACCTGTTTGTACCCTAGTTCAGGTCTACCTGCATTGCTGGGGGAGAGGGCTTTTACCTAACTGGTCCAGCCAGAGAGGGTTGCCATTTTCTAGTCTAGTCAGAGAAAATGTCATTTTCCAGTGTACTGCTATAGGGACTGGATGGCAGGACAGTGGTGGTGGATGGTGGGAGACTGGGGAAGGGAGGTGACTCCAAAATTTGTGATTCCTATTGTAGGGTGTTTGTTTCATCTGCCCGTTTATTTTTTTCTGCTCTCTGCTAATATGCATGCTCTAGCTCAGATCCTATCTTTTCAGCAAAGTCTTTCTCAGTCACTCCCATTAATCCCTCATTCATTTATTCATACATTCATTCATTTATACATTCACTCTGTGCCCCACAGTTTGTCACTAATCTGGTCCATCTTTTGGATGGTTTAATCTCACCATTTCCTTTGTCCCTTCCTTCTTTCCTGAATCAGCTTTCTCCCCATCTTCCAGTGCCTTTCCTCTTACATAGTATAATGCTAGGTATATAGCAGATGTTTAACATCCATAGTATGTGAGTGAAAATATACACTGTGAAGAAATGTACCCAATTTTACAAAACTGCATTCAGAAAACGTTGGAAGATTTTTACCAGGTAGGGTTTTGCATCTGAATGGGATATGCTGGTCTATTCTCTCTGACTAGCAAGGGCAGAAGTCATGTCAGAGGTGTGAGCTGTGATTAAGACAAGAAGCTGAGGTCAGAGCCACCAGAGCAGCAGCAGATACCAGGAGAGAGGTGAGAGATCAGAGCTGGGGGTCAGGATGGTTTGACCGTTGGAATGCTACATGCCACAGAGTGAGCAGTTTTTAGTGGGAGGGGCAATGATAGGAGGGTGCCGGGATGGCCTCATTTGGTTGTGGCTATATTGGAAGAAGTCAGAACTGATCATTTAATGGGGGCGGTGTTGAAAAACTTTTAAGATCCAGGTGGTAAATATTTTAGGCTTTGCAAGCCTTAAAATCTCCATTGCAACTACTTAGCTGCTGTTGTAGTGCAAAAGCAACCATAGAGAATATGTAAATGAATGAGCGTGGCTGTGTTAGGATAAAACTGTGGACGTTGAGATTTAAATTTCATATAATCTTCAGATGTCTTACAGTTTTATTTTCTTTTTCTCAGCCATTTAAAAGTCATCATATTTTAGTGAGTAGATGAAAACCCAACTATCATTTTAATATATCTACTATATACAGATATATCAACATGCATAAAAAATTTTAATGCTTTTCAATACCTTAAACCTATTACCTACTCTTAAAAACAAAAGTCAATCATAATCTACATAAAGTTACTTGGAATAGGTGAGGGAAAGCATGCTACCAAATTTTAAATAACAAAGAGCTAATTGGATAAACTGTGACTTATGCTTTATTTTTTCAAATTGAGGTATATATTAAGCATATTTATATTAAAGGTAAATATGATATTGGCACTACAAATGTTGAATGTAAAGACACATCAGTGTTTCATTTTATATATCTTAAAATCAAGTTCAACTATAAAAGGAATGTGTGTCACTATTTTTTAAAATAAATATATATTGATTATAAAAATGTATTATATTCAACTGACCTATATTATAAACATTAAACTTGCTAAGAGACAGATCTTAATTGTTCCCAATACTAGATGAAATGATAATGTGACATCACAGAGGTGTTAGCTAAATGTATAGTGACAATTATAAATACAAATGTATCAAACAAATAAGTTGTACATTTTAAACTTACACAGTGTTGCGTGCCAAATATATGTCTATAAAAATAATATAAGTATAAACTCTTCTTAGCTCACAAGCCATGTCAAAACAGGCAGTAAGCTATAGTTTGTAGATCCCTGGTCTAAAATATTATTTTAGAATTTCAGATTACAAAGTGATGATCAACAAAGAACTGTAGTTCCTCTTGTACAAAACTCTAGTGTTGGAGTTCTCTAACATATATATTTGAAGCTATGAAATGTCTGTACAGTTATCCATCCATAAAAGAGCTATAATGAAGCACACACCAATATAATGTTTCTTGTTAATGGAATAGGAAAATATTCCATATATATTTACTCTTCTGTACACTCCTGTGACTTACATAGTGCTTACACATCTATTATTTTTACCATGTTATGTACAACTCTTCACAACACTGGATGGTTGGGAGGATGGATATTATCACTCCTATTTTATAAATAGGACTATAAGCTGTTTCAGTGTAGTTAAGTGAGGGACTGAATAGTAGAATGGCCTGTAGAACATGGTCAGTTTCATAGGTGGGCTACCTGTGCAATTGCACAGGACTCTGAACTTGAAAATGCCCTTATGCTTGGTCTGATGTTGTACTGTCATTGCTTTGAAATTTTTAATAATTCATTAACAATAGGTTCCACATTTTTATTTTACTTTGGGCTCCACAAATTATGTAGCCAGTTTGGCCTTAAATCCAAATCTTGTTACTATGTGATCTATATTTTTCTTTTATTCTCTAAGAATTTTTAAGAGGTTTGTATATGAGGACACCAAACCAGACCATGACATGTTTAATCTGTTACTTTGAGTTTATTCATTGTCAATCGTTTATTGGCTTTAGAAGACAATGAAGAAATACTTTCAACATTCTGATGGAAAATTGTTTTCTACCTAAAATTCTATCAAGTGTAGGGTAAGAGAGTAAAAGGAAAACATTTTCAATCAGCAAAGACTGAGAAAATTTGCCTCCAGCAATACAGAGAGTAAACTAGGAAGTAGAATAGTATGAAACCTGGCTACTAGTGGTGGCCACCCAGGACAGGAGTCCAGAGTAGTCCCTGGATAGTTCTGCAGCAGGTCTGAAGAGCAGAAGCCCCAAATGAGGCAAAAAGTTAATGTGGAAACTATCTGTGGTTATTGAGGGAGAAAGAGGGGAGGACTCATTTGATAAAGGCATGGCATGATAGGACTTCAGAAAGAAAAATAAGGATGGTAATAAGAAGAAACTCTAAGAACAAATAAAATAATTAAGACCTCCAGGGACAAAAAAAAAAAAAGCTGTGTATGAAAGGAAATGTAACCATAGTACGACTATTTGAAAGTACACTCTGCAGTGAACTTTTATATACACTCAAAATACTCTGAACACTGGCACATCAGTTAATTAAAAGTAGCATAACTATAGTGGGCAAAATGGGGGAGAGGTGGTGATGGTTATGTTGCTATAGCTAAATCCTTGTGTATCATAGAAATTGTATCTAACATTGGTAAATCAAGAGTGGCAATATAAGCATGCTATTTATAAAAACAGAAGCTAATAGTTAAAGAGAGGTTGTCTCAAGGGAATAAAACCTGGGGTTAGGGAAGTATGGAGAAAAAATGTTGATATTTATTATAACCCTTTCACTCCTGTTTGACTTTTGTAAGCATATGCATGTATTACTTTTATGTAAATACAATTTTCTAAAACCTATTTCAAAGTTAGAGTTCCATATTGGTCAATAAAATAATAGAAATTAACAGACTGACTGTGCTATGTTGTCATTAGTTTACTCTCTTAGGCCTAGTATGAACCCTTATTTCTTAAACTATCCTGTGTGGTTGTAGTCCAGCGGTTATAATTCTTACTTTCTCTGATGGAGGTGTTTCAAAACTTAATTAGCTAAAGCCTATAGAGAGATTTTAGGTGCTTGGATGAAAGGTTTAGTCAATGTTGAAGCTATTCTTCCAATGGGAAATTTCAGGGGACATTTATCTATGACTTTTATTTGACATCAAACGACAAGGAAATATAGGAACATTAGAGATACCACTATTAACATTCTATTATAGTCTGTTTTGATTTTAAAACTCTATAGATATTTTGTAAAATCAAAGAAAAATGAACATTTTTACACTTCCTAGAGGTCACCAAAATGAAGGAGGAATAAAATATAGATAATATAGTTAAATCAATTTTTAAATAAAACTAAATGCACTCAGAAGACATATGCAAGATTAAAAGGTTTAATAATTTGGGACATATCATGTCATTTTCTGGTTTCAGATGGTGTAAAGAAAGAGAGAGTACTGTGACATAAAATTTAAATAACATTTAAGAGCACCTACTATATATCAGACCTTTTTGCTAGCTTTTTCAAATGCATAAGTCTTGCAATTTATTCCATCACCATTGTGCAAATAAGGAAATAAGTTTCAGAAATGGTAAAGGACTTGTTGAAAATTAGACAAGTAATGTGATAAATTTGTAGTTTAAACTCATGGAATTGAATTTTAAGTTTGTGCCTAGTTCAACATGCCATGAGACTTTCCACAAAGCACATGGAACAAAAATAAAAATAATGAGGGTTATACAATAATACTCACAGGATATAGTGGCAGCAGTTTCAAATTCCTATCAAATTTATAAAGCTGGGAATTGGCAAGCTGCACCTGTAACATTTACAGTAAAATTGGGTTTAGTTTGGATAAAGCAGAAGTTAAAGCTAAAAAATAATTTGAGTGGATTTGGATTCAGGGTTTTGTTAGGTGGCAGAATAACTTAAACCTGTAGATCATTGGTTCTCAATGTGTGATCCCTGGACTAGCAACATCAGCATTGCCTGAAAACTTATTAGAAATGAAAATTATTGGACCCCAATCCAGACCAGGACCGGTGCTTCTCAAACCTTAGGTGTATAGCAATCACCTGAGTAGTTAGTTACAATGTGCACTCCTGCGTCTCACCTGATTCAGTTGGTCTGTGGTGGAAACTAGGAACTTGCATTTCTAACAGATTTCTAGGTCATGTTGATGTTCTTCAGATTCTTCAGACAAAGTTTGTATTTGAATTATAGATTACTAAATCCCACATAGGTTGTCAATTCATTTTTGCTCAAAGAATGAAAAAATGAGTAAATAAATGACCTTTCATCATGACAGGTAATTGGGACAGAGAGGTGGTAGATTATAGAGGTTAGTTAGAAATGAAGGATCAAGGAAGATAGGTCAGGCAGACAGGTCAAAGTCAGCTTGGAAGTCAGCCTTATATTTAGAAGGGATGAGGGGTGTATAAAGTATGTATGTTGGGAGATGGTCTGGAATTTCCATTAGCAGCCCTAGGTTGGTTTTATCTACATGTATTAGGTCTCAGGCATGGCAAGGGACAGGACCTTTTTTATCAGTGTTTGCAACTAGTCTTATCCAAGAGTCCACGAATCATTGGAAGGAAGAGGGAACAGGTGGAAATTAACCTCTAATTACATATTTTTATATACAAATATATAGCTTTGTATAATTATATATAATAATTTATACCTTTTATATCTAATTATATATTTTTCTCTAAGGCATTCCCAAAATGGGAGGTTTGACCAGAACCCTGACATCACCTTATCTAAACTCTTACTTTCACTTCAACAGAAAGCAGCAGTGCCTGAGGACATGGAATAATAATAATAATTATTATTATTATAAATCAAGTTTCATGGTATAAAAATTCTAAAGTGAAGATTTAAAACTTAGAAAAAGTTAAGTATAAAACATGCTTTGATCAAAAACAGCCCCACACCCAACTATACCTTTCCAACACTTTCAATTTCTCCCCCAAATCTGGGAAGAAATGTTGATGTCACATTTTCAGATTTGGCTGAATATGTTTGTTTTCTGGAACAAATTATCAGCAGTACATTGTGTAGTTTCTTTGTAATTTGAGGGTCATACTTAACAAAAAAAAACACCTCTATAGCAGAATTCAGAAACCATTAAAAATTATTGCATCTGATTGAATAGGTTTAGAATAACTTTTCCTTTCAGAAGGAGGCCAGGATATTCATAGAATCATAGAGTGGGGAGGGACATTTAGGGAGCTCTAACATTTCATATTCAAATCAGAGGAGGAGAAGATAAACAAAGGAGAAACTCTTAAGTTTGGTTATGCGTTCTAGTTAGTATAAGGTAAGTGAAAATATAAACCCCACAGTCTCCGAATTACAGAGAAGCCTGTAGAAGAAATGATCCCACTTTACTGGAGATATTTATTTTTCAATTAGTCAGGGATAGTAGAAATGTCTTTAATGTTGGCTTGTAAATCTATCTTACTTTGGTTTTCTCTGGAGACAGACGCAAGAATCAAATTCTAAATGGTTTACTTGGAAGGTGATTAGGAAACACCAGTGGGGAAATAAGGCAGTGAGATAGAGCAGGGAAGGCAGCCAATCAGAGCACCTTATGGAGCAAGTTACCTCATGGTAAAAGGAGCTGAAGCCTGCTGGAGAATTCTGGAGCCAATGTAGAACATATGCCTCATAATTCTCCCACTGACCCCAACAGTCAGTCATTAGTTAAGGGTAGGCACTGCTGGTCTGCCATGCCTGTGAGTCGAGAGGGTTCCACTCAGTCCATACTAGTGGATTTACATGGCCCAGAGCAAAATGATAATGCAGAGTTCCTTTCTGAAAAAGCCAGAAACAGGTCTATCTGTCTCTTTGTCTCTCTTTCTCTCTCTCTGTCATGGTGCATGTGTGTGTACATGTGTGTGTTTGCTATTTAATGTCACACTCCCGCTGGTACACTGATACTCACAGAGCAACTGCAGATCCTCACAGTGGCCTCAACCTGCACCCAGACCTTCCCACAACTAGACACATGGGATGTGTTGCATGCATGTACCTGAACCTGACTGTCACCCAACCTGTGCCATAGGTCACTGGGTCTGGATAGAAGGAAGGCAGACAGCAGGAAGTGAGAGTGCGTATGAGTGGAGGCCTCAACCCCCTATACACATTCTATTGTTCCACTGGACTTCACTTACAGAACACAGGGTTAAACATAATCTTACTAAGAATTTCAATATAGCAACAACAGAGAATTAGATCCCAAGCACGGGGTCCCCTTCTGAGTACAGGAGCCTACAAGACTGTGCTGGTTATACACCCAAGACCAGCCTCCATTCTGCCAGCCAGATGAATCCTCTGGCAAAGGGATGAAGATGCTGCTAGGTGCAGACTAGAGTGGACTACTGTGGTAAAGGGCCAAGGGGGTATGGGTGGGACACCAACACCACATGCTACAGGCACAAAAATTTAAACTGTAGACACCTTTCCCTGTAATTACTTTTACCTTTCAAATGAGTTCATAGGGAAGTTTTTAAATTGGACTTGAAGAGAGTTACTTCAAAATTTTTAGATAGTCTTCTCTTTTAGCTCACTCTCATATTTCAGAAACTCATGTTGTCATACATCCAACTTGTATGGTTTCCTAAATAAGCTCAATCATGCACTGAAGATACTTGTCCACCTCCTATTAGGTGCCAGACACTGTGGTGGATGCTGAAGATAAAGTGGTGATCGAGACCAACGGGCTCCCTAATATAATGGAAATTATGTTCCAAGTTCCACTCAAGGAATCTTCTACTTGTATTTCACTGCAATTCTCCCCTCATCTTGGATGCAGTGCTAGTATTTGGAAAGAAGAAGTGATATCCTTATTTCATGTCAGTTGCAGCCCTTGAGAGTTATTCATGAAAATGCAATAGCTACGATTGCCTACATTTTAAGCCCATTTAGAATCTTTATTAAGCTATAAATTCAGAGGAAAGTCTCTAGGGTTAATTATAGATTCTGTAAAAATAGTTCTTTCTATTCCTTTTCACAATGGTAGTTCACCAGCATTTCAGCCAGGATAAACACATAAACAGTTATTTTTAATATGCTGTGGTTCTTAATTGGCAAAGGTCTCTCTAAGAAGCAATGATTTGTCATGCCATCTGTACTCACACACCTAACTCAAAGGGTTCACTTTTCTTTGTCAAAGTGAATTAAACCAGAAACTAAACCAGAAACTCAGTCTTTCATTTGAGACTTCATCGCATATGATCTTAAAACTGCTTCTGAACATTTGGGTTTTAATTTCTCTTCAGTGCTCTTTAAAATATGAAAATAGCACTATGTTGATAGCTTCTCTCTCTCTTTGTCACTCTATCTTTGGTGTGAAGAAGATTTTAAGAAATAACTCCTCCACACCAACAAGGCTTTCAGAACTGTGAAAGAAAAATCACATTATAAAACAAAATAATTCTCACTTTGTTCCTGGAGGAAAGTGGCCATTGTTTCTCATCTTTGAGGTAGTTCTTGGTATGATGAGTGAAATGGCAAGAATAATTGAGAAAAATAGCTGTGCATATCACAAAAGCCAAAATGCACTTTTTCTATTACATACATAATCATTGGCTCCTACTGACTGTTGATATTGTACATTCAAAGAAGAGGTGTTTATGTTCCTAGATATAATATGTGAAGCCTCTATCTCTTCTTCACCAGATTTGCAGTGATTTTAAATACCATTTTCATGTACTGGACACATACAATGTATAATATGTCTCAGAATGCGCCTATTTCAAATGAAACTGTTGGTCGACTATCTTTATACAACTCCCTTTAGAAGAGTACAAATAGTTTGCATTAGAAATATCAAAATAAGTAAAACCACATAGAAATTTGCTTTGTTGCTTATTAGCATTGAACTATGTATTGATAGTTATATATATATTTCATTGATAAAAGCATCAGGAAAAAATAGACATTTCAAATGCCATTTTGTGCCACTTTAGAACTTTAATTTTGTATATCATAATATAGAAAAATAATTGCAATACACTCCACTAGTGAAAAATGGCAGCAATGAAGCAGTTTCCCATTTCTTCTTTATAACATCCCTAAAGCTAAAGAAACACTTAAAAAATCCTAGATGAGCCATACTCTGTTTAAATGAAATAGATATCAAACTAACTTTAACCTGTGTTTTAATGGCTCTTTTCCACATCTGTCATTGGAGAGCTTCTTGCCCCCTGTACAATTTCCCATTGTTATTTTTCAATATTCCCTCTGGGTGTTTTATCATTATTCCCAAGTTCTATCAGCTGTTACTAAGGGGTGTCATCCATTCTCTTTATTTCCATTTTCCTCATCTCCAACTCCAACCTGCATCTGAAGATGCTGGCCAATGCCGAGGGGTCTGTTGTCTACAGGCCATGTGAAGGTGGCCTAGGGCAAGAGTTTCTGCCTCCCACAGATCACTTGCTCATCTATTGCAGGCTGCCCTAATGGGAATGGCCCTTATTGCTTCTGGACACTACTCTCTCTTGCCAATTATTTCTTTCTCCTATTAAGTTCACCTTCGGCTGATACAACAAAGAACTCCAAAAGTCAAAATTTCCACAAATAATAAAGTACCTTGTCTTGCTCCTGCCTTAAGTGTATTCTCTGCTGTGCTTTTATTCTTCAAGGACCCAGTCTCAAAACCTGAATCATCCTTGATTCCTTATTTTCTTGCACACCCTATACCTAATCCATAAGTAAATCCTCTTGCTCTACCTTTAAATATATCCAAAATGTAACCACTTTTCACCCATCTACCTCTCTCATCTTTACCCAAGTCTCCTTTGTCTCTTGCCTGGGCTATTACAATACAATAGTTTCTCAGAAATGTCATTGCTTCCAACTTTGCCCCTATCACAGCAGCCAGAGTGATATTTTCAATACCTGTGCCATGTTTCTGTTCTAAACACTTCAATGTTTTCTATTGCAGAATGAAACCCAGTGCATTTACCTGGTTTCACACAACCCTCAGTGACCTGGCTTCTGTCTATGTAACACTTGCTCTTCTTCAGTTCCTTGCAACTCACTCACCTCTCACTCCCAGCTATGTGTTCATAAGTTGTTCTCTCAGTTAATTTTCTGCTCTCCAAAACTGTCACATTCTCACATAGGCCTTTCCTAAACTCACCGCTTTATAAACAAAGAGCATTTCCCCCTATTCACTTATGTCCTACTTACTTTCTAATCCTTAACTGACTTTTACATCTTAGGACTTTTTGCCATCAGCCACATTAAATATTTATTTATATATATATTTATGATCTGTTAGTTCCATGAAAGTAGCAATGCAATTTGTTTTGTTCATGTCTATATCCCTAGACTCTGGCAAGTAGTAGGGGCTCAATAAGAACGTGTTGACTAAAAAAATGCATGTCACCCCTCCTAGAGTGAAAGGTGGCTACTAGGACAAAACTTGTATTTCCAGATCTTTGACTAAATATTGTAATAATAGCATTGTATCTTACTGTTACTCTAAGCTATTGTATACAATACTACCACCAGTGATAGAAATATACATTTGGTACTGAATGAATAGCTCCAAACATTTGGCCACCTTTCAGGGAAAGTTTGGCTACAAGTCTAGATAGCTGTAATGAGGATATACCTTAAGCTTTGTGGTATCTAACTTATATTCATCATAAACTTCATATAGATGAAAATTTTATTTATTTACTTATATAACAGTTTCTTAAAAGATTTTATTTATTTTTTTAGAAGGAGGGCAAGGGAAGGAGAAAGAAAGGGAGAGAAACGTTTTTGTTTGAGACAACCATGAGCTGGTTGCCTCTCGCACACCCCCAGCTGGGGACCTGGCTCTCAACCCAGGGACATGCCCTGACTGAGAATCAAACCAGCGACCTTTCGGTTCATGGGCTGACACTCGATCTGCTGAGCCATGCCTGTTAGGGATAGAAGAAAATTTTTAGCTATCAATCTTTAATTCAACATGTAAGGTTTTTCTTAAAAGTTATATTTCATATACCTTTTACTTCAAAGTTAAATAATGAAGCATATATACTAAAAAGAAACAGAGATGCAAAAATTTTTCTTATTCTATTGTTAAGCCCCAAAAGGAAAATTTTCTGTAAATGAACAGGACTAACTTATCTTTTGAACATAGATAGTTTTATGTAAGTGTAGATATTTTCCTGCCTTTGTCTTCAATGTGTTTCTCTTCTAATGAAAGTAATATTTTATTTCCTACATAAATGGCAGTACATTTAAAATCTTCCTTCAGAATACTGTAATTTAAATTAATCTATTATAAAATGTTCTTACTTATTGATTTGAGAGAGACACAGACAGACAGACAGACAGACATCAATTTGCTGTTCTACTCAGTTGTGCATTCATTGGTTGCTTCTTCTAGTTTGACTGGAGATCAAACCCACAACCTTGATGTATCAGGATGACTTTCTAACCAAATAACCTACATGGCCAGGGCTTAAATGGATCTATTTTAAAATGGGCCATTTGTCTACAGGAAAGCTTGTTCAGGTCTAAAACTCTATCCAAACGCAGCTTCTTTTTTTAAAGTCTCATAAAAGTTTTGTTAATATCCTCAGAAATTCAAATTGGCTCTTTAACCAAATTGTTTCATTAATCCATGGACAATATTACTAACCTCTAAGGGCTCTTGATCAAAAAGGGGGATCTGAGAAGCATAAGAGAGATGTAGGAAAAAGAAACAGCAATTAGGCCATAAATGAATAATCAATTTCCTATGTTAACTAGCATTTAAAATATCCTTTGAAGTCCTCAGAAGTTTCACGCTTGGGAAAAATATAAAGGTAAGACAAATGACATATGAATAAAGTATGATGTCTCTTTTGAGACATGGCATGTAAATATAAACATTTTTAGGCAGTGGCAAACTTACTCAAAAATATCAATTCAAGTGTTGAATTAGACAGTTTCATTAAACACGCACTTCCAGTTGTTATCAGAGTACCATTTCTGCAGTGCTGTGTTTACAGAGAAAGCCATAATTAGAATCTTCAATAGCAAAATAAATTTTTTGTAATACTATTGCAATATTTTTCATCTGGAAACTGGAAACTTGACCTCTTTTATCTAAAATTATATAATGCTCAAAGGCTGCTGAATTGCAATTATTTTGGTTAATCTTTATATCCCATACTGAATGATTTACTCATTAAAGCTTAAAAAATATATTTTTAGGTGTTTTGGTAGAAAATTCATTTCTATCAAAGGCCTAGATTTTTTCACCTTTTTTCAATAAAGTTCATCAGACTAGGATGATTTAAAGCTGTGGTTCTCAAATTTAATGTGCATGTAGGTCACCTGGAAGGCTTGTTAAAATTGCTGGGCCCCACCCACAGAGTTTCCAATTTTGTAGGTCTGGGTGGGGCCTAAAAATCTGTATTTCCAGGAAGTTTTTAGTTTGTACTTATGCTGCAGGTCTGGGGATTGTACTCTGAGAACAATGAACCACTAGTTTAAATCAAGGCAAGTGGTTATCACACAAATCATTTTGTTTGAATTTATGTCTATTATTTAAATGGAAAGATATGATTTATCACATGAAAAAGTGCTTAAAATAGATTGCTTAGACATGACTTTTAAAATGCACCAAAATCTCTAATGTGTCTTCCCAAATCTTACTTGGGGCCTACCAACAGCTCATGTCTTCATAATTGCAGGCTTTGCAAAGTTTGAAGTGTTAGCTATAGAGGAAAAATCTGTATATTTATATTTAAAAAGCTATTGGCCCATTACTGCCATCTCCTAATACCAATGAAATTAATTAACTCAAGAAAAGTATAGATAATATTAAATGAGAAATCTTCTAGTTTGGATTATATTCATTGATTGCCTAATACCTTATTTACACCGAACCAGTTTGTGGAACTCTTCATTAATACATTGAATCTAGCTTACTTTGAAATTGCCCTCAGTCTAGTCTGTACTTTTTGTTAGCTCCTTTGCCTGAAAAAAAAATATTATATTAGCAGTTGTACAATGCCATGCTACTATTATATGATTCACAATGGAGATATTTTCATCGTAAATAAATTCCTCCCCTCTCAACTTTCTTTTGTTCAATTAAATATCCAGTTTGAAGGAAGGCATTGATGAAGTAAAGACAAGGAACAAAGGAGTAGAAAATCCACTTCCAAGGTCATAGAAATAAAAAGAAAATTATTCTTTCAAAAGGTTATTCCTTTAATTTGACCTAATTGTATTTGTCTGTCTATATATAGCATTGGAACTTTCCATTTTTATGTTAGGAAATGCTTTCTGTTGCTCATTTTCCACGTTATCTTCATGTATCACTACTGTGACTTCAGCTCTCAGCCTGTCTTCTCACTTCAGACATTCAGGAAAACATCTAAGACGATATGTCTTATGTGGAGGAGACTGGTACATCTCCATGGACATGCTATCATTAGGGCCACCTGGAATAGAGGCCCTGCCATCTTCCTCTGTTGTCTCAGGGTGACTTGGTTATTTTCATCTGTCCTGACAATGTTGAATTTCATATTCATGAGGCTTCCCCCAGGCTTTAGAGTTTGCAGAGGTGCTTCTGATGTATAAACCAACCCATATCTTTTTAAGGTTGTCTTTTCTGAATAAACTGGATACAAATTTCCACTATAAAATAGTTTGATGAAAATTCAAATGTAATATTACTGAAAAATCATGTATAAGTATTATAAATATATATGACATCAAATCTTAGAACACATAAAGTAAATAGAGTGTTCCCAAAAGTTAAACCTTAGGCCATTGTAACTATTGACGACCAGTTAGAAAAGATGTGCTGTTCCCTTCCTGTCCCACATCCCATTTTAGAGAATCTGCCTATTTCCATTCTCTGAGCTCTTCCTCAATCCCCGTGAACTGGAAGGTACACGTGTAAATCTAACACTCTGGTACAGACGGTTGACTGCAGAGGGATAATCTAGGATTTAAAAATGTGATTTAGCATTTTTAGATAGTTGGTTGAAGAGTTTCAGGACACCATTTCTTTTGCACAGAAAAATAGAAGAGAGTTGCTTACATGTAGAAAAAGAGAAGCATAAAACAAACAAACACAGAGGAGCAGGGAAAAGAAGGAATTTGAGCTGGAAGTTTCTGTCAGTTTTCCAGTTCCTATCATCCCACATATAATTTCTGTTTTCTGAGATAACTTTGTTTAGGCTAGGTCAATTGAATTTCTTTTTCTTACAAATGAATAATGCTTTAAGAAGATAATGCTTATTTTTTTCTCTATTACAATGTAATCTTTACTGTATTTTTTCCATTACCATCTACTCCCCTTAGACCTTCCTCTTCCCAGCAATCACCACACTGTTGTCTATGTCCATGAGTCCTTTTTCCTCAATCACTCCATCCCTTACCCTTCCCTAGACACTAGCTGTCTTCTGCTCTCCATCTATGAGTCTGTCCCCATTTTTCTTGTTAGTTCAGAATGTTCATTAGATTCCACATATGAGTGAAATCATACAGGATTTGTCTTTCTCTGACTGGCTAATTTCACTTAGCATAATGTTCTCCAGTTCTATTCACACTGTCCCTAAGGGTAAAATTTTCTTCTTCTTCTTCTTCTTCTTTTTTTTTTTGGCTGAGTAGTATTTTATTGTGTAAATGTCCCATAGTTGTTTTATTCACTCATCTATTGATGGACATTTGGGCTTCTTCCATATCTTGGCAATTGTAAATAATGCTGCAATAAACATAGGGGTGCTTATGTTCATTTGAATTAGTATTTGGGGTTCCTTCAGATATATTCCAAGATTCAGAGCACTGGACAAAAGGCAGATACATTTTTAGCTTTTTGAGACATCTCCATATTGCTTTCCACAGTGGCTACATGAATCTGAATTCCCACAAACCATGCAAAAGTGTTTCCCTTTCTTCACATCCTTGCCAGCACTTGTTCTATTGATGATAGCCATTCAGACAGGTATGAGGTGATATCTTACTGTGGTTTTAATGTGCATTTCTTTGATACTTAATGACATTGAGCATCTTTTCATATACCTGTTGGCCATCTTTATGTCCTCCTGACAGAAGTGTCCATTCAGGTCCTTTGCACATTTTTAGTTGAGTTGTTTTTTTTTTATGTTGAGTTTTGTAAGTACTTTATAAATTTTGGATATTAATCCCTTATCAGATGTACTGGTGAATATGTTCTCCCATTCTGTGGGTTGTCTTTTTATTTTGATGATTTCCTTTGCTGGGCAAAAACTTTTCAATTTGATGTAGTTCCATTTGTTTATTTTTTTCTTTTGTTTCCTTTGCTTGGGGATATATATCAAATAAAAAATTGCTACAAGCAATATCCAAGATTTTGCTGTCTGTTCCCTTCTAGGATTTTTATGGTTTGGGGTCTAACATTCAAATATTTGATCCATTTTGAATATATCTTTTGTGTGATATAAGAAGGTGGTCTCATTTCATTTTTCTGCATGTATCTGTCCAATTTCTTTAACACCATTTATTGAATAAATTATCTTTACCCATTGTATGTGCTTGCTTCTCTGTCAAATATTAATTGACTATAAAGGTGTGGGTTTATTTTTGGGTTCTCTATTCCGTTCCATTGAGCCATGTGTCTGTTCTTTTGCCATTACCAGACCGTTTTGATTACTATGGCCTTATAGTACAGTTTGATATTAGGTAGAATGAATCCCCTAACTTTGTTCTTCTTTTTCAGGATTGCTATTGTTATACAGGGCTTTTAGTAGTTCCATATAAAATTTTGAAATATTTGCTCTAA
Organism: Tonatia bakeri; assembly: GCA_004024845.1. Classification (NCBI taxonomy): domain Eukaryota; kingdom Metazoa; phylum Chordata; class Mammalia; order Chiroptera; family Phyllostomidae; genus Tonatia; species Tonatia bakeri. Next base: position 97,887 of record PVIA01004208.1, read on the forward strand.
TTCTGTGAAATATGTTATAGGAATCTTTATGAGAATTGTGTTGAATCTATAGGTTACTTTGGATAGCATGACATTATGATGATGTTAATTGTTACTATCCATGAACACAGTATGTGCTTCTACTTATTTGTGTCTTCAATTTCTTTCTTGTGTCTTATAATTTTCCAAGCACAGGTCTTTTATATCTATGGTTTGGCTTGTACCTAGGTATTTTATTCTTTTTGAAGCAATAGTGAATGGGGTTGTTTTCTTTATTTCCTTCCTGTCAGTTCATTATCGGCATATAAAATGCAACTGATTTTTGAATATTGGTTTTGTATCCTGCTACTTTGCTAAATTCATTTAGCAGTTCTAATAGTTTCTTGGTGTAATCTTTGGGGTTCTCTATGTACACTATCATGTCATCTGCAAATTAAGACAGTTTTACTACTTTCTTTCCAGTTTGGATGCCTTTTATTTCTTTTTCTTGTCTGACTGCTGTGGCTAGGACTGCCAGACTATGCTGAATAAGAGCAGTGAAAACAGACACCCCTGCCTTGTTCCTGATCTTAAGGGGAATAGTTTTTTCTAATTAAGTATGATTCTGGCAGTGGGTATATCATACATGGCCTTAATTATGTTTAGGTATGTTCCTTCTATTACCAATTTTTAAAAGATTTTATTTATTTATTTTTAGAGAGGGAAGGGAGGGAGAAAGAGAGAGAGAGAGAAACATCAATGTGTGGTTGCTGGGGGCTGTGGCCTGCATGCAACCCAGGCATGTGCCCTGACTGGGAATCGAACCTGCGATACTTTGGTTTGCAGCCTGCGCTCAATCCACTGAGCTATGCCAGCCAGGGCCTTCTATTACCAATTTGCTGAGACTTTTGATCATAAATGGGTCCTAAATTTTATAAAATGTTTTTTCTGCATCTATTCATATTATCATGTGGTTTTTATCCTTCATTTTTTTATGTGCTGAACCACATGTATTGATTTGTGAATGTTGTACCAACCTTGCATTCCTGGAATAAATCCCACTTGACCATGGTGTATGATTATTTGATGCATTGCAGAATTGGTTTGCTAATATCTTGTTGAAGATTTTAGCATCTATGTTCACTAAGGATATTGGCCTATAATTTCCTTTTTTGTAGTGTCTTTACCTGGTTTTGGAATTAGCATAATGCTGGTCTGGTAAAATGGGGTTGGGAGCCTTTCTTCCTCTTGAATTTTATGAAATAGCTTGAGAAGTGTTAATTCTAGGAATGCTTGGTAAAATTCACCTGTGAAGCCATCAGATCCAGGGCTTTGTTTGCTGGGAGTTTTTTGATTAGTGCTTCAATTTCACTAGGTATGATCTGTCTATTCAGATTCTCTGATTCTTCCTGATTTAATTTTGGAAGATTGTATGTTTCTAGGAATTTATCCATTTTGTCCAGATTGTCCAGTTTGTTGGAATACAGTTGTTCATTATATTTTCTGACATTGCTTTCTATTTCTCCGTTGTCAGTTGTTCGTTCTGTTCTTTCATTGCTGACTTTATTTATTTTGGTCCTTTCTCTTTTTTTCTTGATGAGTCTGGTTAAAAGTTTGTCAATCTTGTTTATGTTTTCGAAGAAACAACTCTTGAATTTATTGATCTTGTGTATCTTTTTTTAGACTCTATTTCATTTATTTCTGCTCTGATCTTTATTGTTTCCTTCCTTGAACCCTCTTTGGGCTTTGTAATTCTTTTTCAAGTTGCTTTAAGTGTAGTTAGATTGTTTATTTGAGCTTTTTCTTGATGTTTTTTTTCTTTTTGAGATAGACATATAATGCTATGAATATCCCTCTTAGGATTGCTTTCCCAGTGTCCCACAGATTTTGAATTTTTGTGTCTCCATTTTCATTTGTTTCAAGGTATCTTTGGAATTCTTCCTCAATCTCATTGTTGACCCACTTATTGTTTAATAACATGTTATTTAGCTTCCATGTCTTTGCATGTTTTTGTGTTCTTGTGATTGATTTCTAGTTTCATAGCATTGTGTTCAGAGATGGTGCTTGATGATTACAATCTACTTGAAGTTATTGAGACTTGTTTTGTGTCCTAACATTTGATCTATGGTACAAAACATTCCATATGCACTTGAAAATTATGTATATTCTGTTGCTTTGGGGTAAAATCCTCTGAAGATATCAATTAAATCCATTTGAGCTAATGTGTCATTTAATGCTACTATTTCCTTGTTGATTATCTTTCTGGAAGATCTATCCATTTATTAAAAGCTCTTTATTTCCAAATGGAGACGTGATAGAGAAACAGGGATAACAGACTCAATATCAGAGACACCATGCTGTCCAACCAAAACCCTTCCCATTGAAATTTATTCTCTGTTGATAATTTAAGTAAAATGTAATACATGCTCACTGTTAAAAATATTCAATAATACAGAAAAAGATAAAGATGCATGTCCTAATTCTTACTCTCCTGGTACCATTCCTGAGAAATAAATTTATTTTTACCATTGTACATCCTTCCAGATTTATGTACTTATACAAATGCACATTATGGTTCATGCATATCTATCTATATCTATCTGTCTAGTCCTATTTCAGTTTAAATATAATACATTGCATTTTGTTTATCCTTCTCCATCCACATGAAACATTTGCTCAGAGTTCTCCTGTATAAACCCTCATGAGTTTGAGGCCAGCCATGAATTGCTTTTTAGTTTTCCTTTCTCCAGGTTAAGCAATCCCTATTCCATTATGTTTTCCTCAGTAAATATTGTTTAAAAATATTTTTTCCTCCTTCTCATTACAAAAGAAAAACTAGCCTCTGAATTAAGTGCTCTAATAAAAAAACTTTAATGATTGCTAATATATTTTTAATACTGGCTAGCTGTGTATCAATCTCACAGAGCACAGAATGGGATCATTGATTCATCTAGTCTGTTCTAAGGATAAATTTTGTTTGACATTCAATTGATTACTCTTAGTTAACAAATACTATAGTCATCTATAGTGGAATGTCCTCTCAGTAAATTCTTTGTCTCTTTTCAAATTCACACTAAATAAAAACATGAGTTTGGTATTTAACATGATGTGACTATTTTAAAGACAAAAAAAGAGAACAGCTTTTTTTTTTAGAGATACTCCACATTCCTCCCACAATCATCAAAATTACTCACTGCGCATTAACTTCTGAATACTTACAGACCTAGAAAAAGTTTTTTTTTAAGGATAGGTAATTAAAATACACTTTTATAGATTTGTAATTCCTGAGATATCCAAATAGAAAAAATATCACCCAATGGCTTCTCCTTCAATTATTTTTAAAAGCTTTGTTTATAAAATAATTTTTGAAATATATCAACATACAAAAAAGTATATAAAATTTATCTAGAATATTTAAATAATATAAAAATAAAATCTCTGTACCCACCACCCAACATTAGAAACAGCACATTTCCATGATATTGGGGGAACCTTCCCAAGTATATCCATTTACTCTCTCCCAGAGGTAATCTTTATACTAAATTTTTATTCTCCTTGTTTTTCTTTGTACTTTTACCACTTACATATTTCTTTTTTTTTTGCGGGGGGAGGAATTTTAACATATCTTTTAAATTTTTTTTGGCAATTAACATAGTATCTGACACAGAACAGATGCAAAATGAATTCCCATTAAAATTAATTTTTTTAATTTATTTTTATTGTTTATGTTATTACAGTTGTTCCTACTTTTTCTCCCTTTTCCCACTTCCACCCAGCCCCACCCTTCCCCCTCCCTAAGTCAATCTCCACATTGTTGTTCCTGTCCATGGGCTGTGCATAAGTGTTCTTTAGTTAATCCCTTCACCATCTTTCATCCTGTCCTCCCCCTTCCTTTCTGGCAGCTGTCAGTCTGTTTCACGTATCTAAGCTTCAGTTACTATTTTGTTTGATAGTTCATTGTGTTCAGTAGATTCTACATATAAGTGAGATCATGTGGTATCTGTCTTCACTGACTGGCTTAATTCACTTAGCATAATATTCTCCAGGTCCATCCATGCTGTTGCTAAATGTAAGAGTTTATTGTATTTTCTTGCTGCATAGTATTCCATTGTATGAATGTGTCACAGCTTTTTTTCTCTACTCATCTACTGATGGGCATGTAGGCTGTTTCCAAGTCTTGGCTATTGTAAATAATGCTGCTACAAACATAAGGATTCATATATTCTTTTGTATTAGGGTTTAGGAATTCTTAGGATATATTCCCAGAGGTGAAATTTGTGGGTCAAAAGGGAGTTCCATTTTTAATTTTTAAGGATGCTTCATATTGTTTTCCACAGTGGATGCACCAGCCTGAATTCTTACCAACAGTGGGCTAAGGTTCCTTTTTCTCCACATCCTCAGCAACACTTGTTTGTTGACCTACTCATCGTAGCCATTCTAATAGATGTAATGTAATATCTCATTGAGGTATCTCATTTAAAAAAATTTATCGTATTTTTTCCATTATCATTTATCCACCTTGTACCCTCCTCCCCTTGCAATCACCACTATGTTGTCCATGTCCTTTTTGCTTGGTCCCTCCACCTCCAAACCTCCCCACCCTAGTTGTCATCCTGTTCTCCATCTGTGAGTCTATCCTTATTTTGCTTGTTAGTTCAGTTTGTTCAGTAGATCCTGTATATGAGTGAAATGATATGGTATTTGTCTTTCTCTTACTGGCTTATTTTACTTATATATTGTTCTCCAGTTCCATCCTGGCTGTCACAAAGTGTAAAATTTTCTTTATTTTTATGATTGAGTAGTATTCTATTTTGTAAATGTACCATAGTTGTTTTATCCACTCATCTACTCATGAACACTTGGGCTACTTCCATTTCTTGGCAATTGTAAATAACACTGCAATAAATGCAGGGGTACTTATGTTCTTTCGAATTAGGGTTTTGGGCTCCTTCATATATATTCCCAGAAGTGGGATTGCTGGGTAAAAAGGCAGATCCATTTTTAATTTTTTGAATTATATTCATATTGCTTTCCACAGTGGTTCTACCAGTCTGCATTCCCACCAACAGTGGAAAAGGGATCCCTTTTCTCCACATCTTTGCCAGCACTTGTTGTTTATTGATTTATTGATGATAGCCATTCAGACAGATATGAGGTGATATCTCACTGTGGTTTTAATTTTAACTTCTCTGATGATTAGTGACATTGAGCATCTTTTCATATGTCTATTGGCCATCTGTAAGTCCTTCTGAAAGAAGTGTCCATTCAGTTCCTTTGCCCATTTTTATTTCAAAAATTTATATGGAACCACAAAAGGCCCTGCATAGCAGTAGTGATCCTGAGAAAGAACAAAGGTGAAGGAATCAGGGTACCTTATAGCAAACTATACTACAAGGCCATAGTAATCAAAACGGCATGCATGGTACAGGCATAAAAACAGACACATAGATCAATGGAACAGAATAGAGAGCCCAGAAATGAACCCACACTCTTATAGTCAATTAATATTTGACAGGGGGAGCAAGCACATACTAGTTTATTCAATAAATAGTGTTGGGAAAAATGAAATGAGACCACTTTATTACACCACACACAAGAATAAATTCAAAATGGATTAAATGCTTAAATATTAAACCTAAAATCATAAAAATCCTAAAGAAAACATAAGCAGTTAACTAATGGGTATTACTTGTAGCTATATTTTCTCTGATATATCTCCCCTGGCAAGGGACACAAAAGAAAAAATAAACAAATGGGACTACATCAAAATAAAAAGTTTTTGCACAGCAAAGGAGACCTTCAAGGAAATAAAAAGACAACTTACAAAATGGGAGAACATATTCACCAGTACATCTGATAAGGGATTAATATCCAAAATTTATAAAGAACTTAAAAAACTCAATACCAAAAACAAACACACAATCCAATTAAAATCAATGAGGTTTTAATTTGCATTTCTCTGATGATAGTGATTTCATATGTCTATGGGCCCTCTGTTTGTCCTCTTTAAAGAAGTGTCTATTCAGGTCTTTTGCGCATTTCTTAATTGGGTTGTTTTTCTTCCTGGTGTTGAGTTATATTAGTCCTTTGTATATTTTGGAGATTAAACCCTTATCAGATGTGTCATTGGCAAAATGCTTTTCCATACAATGGTTTCCCTATTTGTCTTGTTGATGGTTTCTTTAGCTGTGCATTACTGTCTATGTTTTCTTTTAGGATAGTTTAGGTTTTGTGACTTACATTTAAGTCTTTTATCCATTTTGAGTTTATTTTTGCGTATGGTATAAGTTGGTGGTCTAGTTTTATTATTTTTTCATGTACTAGTCCAGTTCTCCCAATACAGTTTATTGAAGAGACTACCTTTGCTCCATTGTATGCACTTACCACCTTTGTCAAATATCAATTATCATTCTGGTGTGGGTTTATCCTTGAACTCTCTGTTCTGTTCCATTGATCTATATATATTCTTATGCTAGTACCAGGCTGTTTTTATTATAGTCATCTTATAGTATAGTTTGATATCAGGAGTTGTGGTACCTCCAGCTTTGCTCTCTTTTGCAAGATTGCAGAGGCTATTTGTGATCTTTTTTGGTTCCATATAAATTTTTGAAATATTTATTCTAGTTCTGTGAATATGCTGTTGGTATTTCAATAGAAATTGTATTGTTTGTATCTATTGCTTTAGGTAGTATGAACATTTTAATGATGTTAGTTCTTCCAATCCATGAACATGGTATATGCTTCCACTTATTGTATCTTCCTCAGTTTCTTTCTTTAGTGGCCTATAGTTTTCTGAGCATAGGTCTTGTACCTTCTTGGTTAAGTTTATTCATAGATACCTTATTTTTTGTTGTTGTTGCAATAGTAAATGAAATTGTTTTCTTAGCTTTTCTTTCTAATAGCTCATTATTGGTGCATTAAAATGTCATTGATTTCTGGGTATTGATTTTGTATCCTGCTAATTTGCTGAATTCATTTATTATGTCTAGTAGCTTTTTGGTGGAGCCTTAGTGTGTTTTATGTACAATATTATGCCATCTGCAAATAATGACAATTATAGTTCCTCCTTTCAAATTTCAGTGCCTTTTATTTTTTCTTTTTGTCTGATTTCTTTGGCTAGGACTTCCAGAAATACGTTGAATAAGAGTGGTAAAAGCAAACATCTCTATCATGTTCCTGATTTAAGGGAAACATTTTTAGTTTTTGTCAATTGAGAGTGATTTTAGCTATAGGTTTTTCATATATGGTCTTTATTATGTTGAAGAATGACTATATGTACTTTGCTGAGTGTTTTTATCACTAATGCATGCTAGATTTTATCAAATGCTTTTCCTATGTCTATTGTTATACACATGTGAATTTTATCTTTCATTTTTTATGTGATATATTTACTGATTTCTGAATATTGTACCAACCTTGAATCCCCAGGGTAAGTCCCACTTGTTCATGGTGTATGATATTTTTGATGTATTGCTAGATCCAGTTTCTAGTACTTTGTTGAGGATTTTAGCATTTATGTTCAACAGGGATATTGGCCTATAATTTTCTTTCTTTGTTGTGTCTTTACCTTGTTTTGGAATTAAGATAATACAGACTTCATAGAAAGAGCTTGGAAGTCTTCCCTCTTCTTGAAATTTTTTTGATAGTTTGAGAAAGATCGGTGTTAGTCTTCCTTTGGATGGTTGGTAAAATTCTCCTGTGAAGCCATCTGGTCCAGGGCTTTCATGTGCTGGGAGTTTTTGATTACTGCTTTCATTTAATTCATTGTTATTTGTCTATTTAGGTTTTTTACTTCTTTGTGTTTCAGTTTTGTGAGATTGTATGTTTCTAGAAATTTGTCCTTTCCACCCAGATTGACTAATTCCTTGGTACATAGTGAGTTCTTAGTGATTTCTTACAATCTCTTGTATTTCTGAGATATCAGTTGTTATTTCTCCTCTTTCATTTCTGATTTTATTTATTTGGGTCCTCTTTCTCCTTCTTTTGATGAGTCTTACTGAAGGTTCATCAATCTTGTTAATCTTTATCAGAGAAAACCAACTACTCATTTCATTGATCATCTGTTTTGTTTTGTTAGTCTCTGTGTCATTGATTTCAGCTCTGATCTTCATTATTTCCTTACTTCTACTGTCTCTGGGCTTTGTTTTTTTGTTTGTTTGTTTTGTTTTCTAGTTCTTTTAGGCATAGTGTTAGATTATTTATTTGAGATTTTTCTTGCCTCTTGAGGTAGGCCTGTGATGCTATGACCTTTCCTCTCAGAACTGTTTTCACTGTTTCCCATTGATTTTGGGTTATTGTGTTTTCATTTTCATTTCTTTCCAAGTATTTTTTTATTTCCTCCTTGATCTCATTGGTTACTCATTCATTATTTAATAACATTCTATTTAGCCTTTAAGTATTTGAGTGTTTTTGAGTCTTTTTATTGAGGTTGATTTCTAATCTCATGCCATTGTGATCTAAGAAAACACTAGATATGATTTAAATTTTTTTGAATTTGTTAAGACTTGTTTTGTGACTTAATATGTGGTCTATCTTTGAGAATGATCCATGTGCACTTGAGAAGATTGTATATTCTGCTTCTTTGGTATGAAACGTTCTATAAATACCAATTAAATAAATTTGATCTAGTGTGTCATTTAATGATGCTATATCCTTATTGATTTTTTGTCTGGAAATCCGTCTATAATTGGCCATGGGTTGTTAAAATCCCTTATTATGAGAGTATTGTTGTTGATCTCTTCCTTGAACTCCACCAAGATTTAAAAAATATATATAGGTTCTCCTGTCCTTGGTGCATATATGTTTATAAGGTTTACATCTTCTTGTTGTATCAATCCCTTCAGCATTATGTAGTGACACTATTTTTCTCTTTTTGTGGCCTTCATTTTGAAGTCTATTGTGTCAGATATTAGTATTGCTACCGCAGCTTTTTTTCTGATTGGTTTTTCTATTTATGTGGAATATTTTTCTCCATCCCTTTACTCTCAGTCTGTAGAAATCTATTTCTCTGAGGTGGGTTTCTTGTAGACTGTCTATATGGGGCATGTTTTCTTATGAATTCAGCTACCCTATGTCTTTTGATTGGAGCATTTAATCCATTTAAGGTTATTATAGATAGATATTTATTGTCATTTTTTACATTGTACCTATTTTTTCTCTTTCTACTTTTGCTTCATCTTAAAGAAGGTCCTTTAACATTTTTTTGCAATCCTGTTTGTGGTAATGAACTCCCTTAACCTTTTTTTTTTTTTTAATCTGGGAAGCTCTTTATTTGGCCTCCAATTTTAAATGATAGCCTTGCTGGGTATAGCAATCTAGGCTGCATATTCTTAGCTTTCATTGCTCTGAATATTTCCTGGCAATCTCTTCTGGCCTGTACTGTTTCTGTTGAGAAATTAGCTGAGATTCTAATGGGGGCTCCCTTGTATCTAACTCACTGGCTTCTCTTGCTGCCTTTAAAATTCTCTTTGTCACCTTTGCCATTTTAATTATGATGTATCTTGGTGTGGGTCTCTTTGGGTTCATCTTGATTGGAACTCTCTGTCTTCCTGAACTTGTGTTCCTGTTTTCTTCACCAGGTCAGTGAAGTTTACTGCCATTAATTCTTCAAGTAATTTCTCTAACTCTTTTTCGCACTTTTCTTCTGGCACTCCTATGATGTGGGTGTTGTTATACTTGATGTTATCCTTAAAGTCCCTTAGAGTTTCCTCATTTTGCTTAAGTCTCTTTTTTTTTCATTTTTCTCTTTGGGTGGATACTGTCATCTTATCCTCTAATGCACAGATTCAGTCATCTGCTTTATCTAACATACTGTTGATTCCTTCAAGAGAATTCTTCATTCCAGATATTGTCATCTTCATTTCTGATTGGTTTATATTTATGGTTTCTGTATCTTTTTTAATGCTTACTATCTCTTTATTGATGTTCTCAATGAGATCATCCATTCTTTTCCTATGTTGTTTGGATATACATGTAACCATTATCTTAAACACTGAATCTGGTATCTGTGTTGCTTCCATTTCATCTATATCTTTTAGTTCTTTTTGTGGAGATTTCTGTCATTCTTTTGCCTGGAACATTTTTATTTGTCATCCCATTTGATCTCTGTATGTTAGGTAAGTGTGCTCTGTCTCCTGAACCTGCTTTGATTGTCTTATGATAAATGTGTCTTGCTGGGGTCAGTTACACAATCCTTGGGAACACCTAACCTCTATGGCCCAGGAGTGTTTTTTTGTGGGTTCTGTGTCCCCCTTGTTGTAGTTACATCTTAAATGCTGGTAGTTCTTTTGTGGGTAGAGTTATTCCTTCAAGCTGTGTGACTATAAGAGTAACTCCTTACTTCTGTGTGTGGGATGCTGTGCAATTGCTGCCCCTTGATGAGGCGTTGTTCCCAGAAGGGCCTGGAGCCTGCAGAAATCCCCCTTTTGGAGTACTAATTATGTGGCTAGTTGGTTTGAGCTTGGTGTAGGCTAAAGCCCACCACTGATTTTGTGGGTTCTGGGTCCAGTTGGATGGTGTTCAGATACCAGTCGTTTTCAGCTGTTGTGTGTTTCCAGGCCTAGGCTATCTCTCTGTAGCTTCCAGGTTGTTCACAGCTTGTGTCTGTGTTTACTGAACCTAATTGTGCATGTGAGGTGCCAATCTGTGTGAAAGAATCAGCTTTTTCCTGCTTGGAACTGGTTACAGCTCTCCCTAAGAGCTGAGGCTCCCTAAGGTCACCCTCTCCCTTTTACCACTCTTCCCTTTCCTGAGGTTACCTGGTCTTCCTTCTGAGCCTTTGATAAGGGACTCTATGTTGAGACCAGACCTGTTGACATAAGGCTAGCAGGTTCCCACCTTTGTTGACCATGAAGTCTACAGGATATTCAGTGAGGGGAGAGTAGCCCCTGCTCAAAGCCAGCCCCTTCAGTCTTTGCCAGAGACTCCAGCACTTGCTTCTGCATGGAGGCTTGCTTGAAGTTCAGGATGGGTACATCCATTGTACCCATGTAAGACTCCTTTGTAAGACTTCAGAAGATAGATCAAAACAGTCTCCTATTGGGGCTGGAGCCAGACCAGACTTCAGGTGGGGTCTAAGTTCTCTAGCCCACTCCAGAACCTCAGTAGGAGGTTAAGCTCTCTGTCCTATTCTCAGGCAATATCCTGGAGAAATCTCATACTTTGAAAATCCCTGAGTTTTTCTCCACCCCTACCACACTGCAGAAATGCACCCAGTGGAGAAATCTGGGACCTGGCAGGGTGGTTCTGCAGAGTTTCCCCATTGGAGGTAGTGCTTTAAAACCTGTAGGAGGGGGGTGGGCAATCCTTTTTCTTCCCAGGGTAGTGTGGACTGAGAGTGGATTTGCTTCACTGCGAAGTATCCCAACAGCTCAACTCTTGCCTCCCAGCCAACAGCTTTGCAGGAGACACACTTCAGATCTTCAAGCTCCATGAAGTATCCGGTTTGCTTGCAAACCAAGGTGGGCAGGGTCCCCAAACACCTCATTAGCAGATTTTCAATTTCTCTACCCAGCTGGTCTCAGTGGGAAAGAACCTGAAAACCCAGTATGCCTTGGTGCAGCTGAGACAGGTTCAGAGCACCACCCCTCCAAAAAAAAAATATTTCCAGCTCTGCCAGGTTCCTCTCTGCAGCAGCAGCTATGGGAGTGGCTCACAATGGGGGGCCTGATGCTGCCTATGAGCTTGAGAAAGGGGAAACTGGTTTTCTTTCCCAAGCCAATTAGTAAGTTCTCTGTTTTGGTCTCCACCCTGTGTCTCCCCAGCGATCAGACATCCTCTTTATGCTACTGCTATCTATTGCCCTCTGAGGCCTTATTGCAGCAGTGTGGTTTCTCCTATAGTCTGAGCTCATATAGTAAACTCTTCAGCCTGGAGCCAAAACCATAGAAGTATTTCACACTGAATTTGCAATCTCTGATTTTCACAGGTGTGGTGGAATGACACTGCTTCTCACTGCCAGAGATCCCACAGTTCTCTTCCCACTTCTATTGCTGAGGGCTGGGGATTGCTGAGTAAGATTAAGGCCAGCCCCACAGTCCTAAGGGGAGGGAGCTCTGCTGCTGTGATTTCAGTCTGGTCTCTCAGTTGGCAGAGTGGCTGCACAAGGGGTCCTTTCCCATCTGTGTTTCAGTTTCTCTTATCAGTCTCTATGCAGTACCCACACCACCCAACTGAGTTACTGTCTGGGTTTCTGCATAAAACTTCCCCAGGGAATGAAATGTCTCTCAAAGTCACTGCTGGCTGCAGCCTGTAGATACCTCTGAAAGACCCAGGTGCTGCAACCTGATCCCTTTAACAGCCGAGCCCCTATCCTGAGCTTTCCAGGTTGGCTCTGCAACAATGGAAGCACTGTGTGCTGTGAGTATGCAGCCTGGGTCTCACAGTCTCAGTGAATCCTCCCAAATTCCCCCTGACAGACAACACACAGTCTCCTCTTCCTGTCTCTGTTGATGTGGGTTGGGGATCCCTGCATGGAATTAAGGCTCCTGGCTCTGAGGAAGGGGGAGGAGCTCCAGAGCTGCGATTTCTGTCTGGGCTGTCAGCTGCAACAGGAGCCACCCAAGGGGTCTTTCCCCTTCTACTTCTCAACCCCTCCTACTGGACTCTATGAAGCATCTTCTGTAGTCCTTGGCTTTAAACCTTCATATCAGCAAAGATTCCGTTGATTGTTCAGGTTGATCGTTGGATGTTCAGTTGAAAATCTAGAATGGGGGCAGGAGCAAGGGGACTTGCTTCTACCTACTCTCCCACCATCTTCAGTCCTTCTAAAATCTAATATATTTATTTCTAAACATTATTATGTTGTCTAGTTTCCCTAAGTCTTAAACTCTACACAAATTGAATCATGTTGTGTGAATTTGTCTTTGGTTTCAGCAAGATAATTTTTGAGTTTCATTCATGCTGATGAATATACTAGAGCTCACTGATTTCATTGATAAGTAATATATTTTGTATGAATATTTTATCATTTATTTCTCCATATACTATTGATGAATTTTGGGGTTTTTCCAGTTTTTACTATTGTTGACAATGCTTATGGACATTCTTAGATATTTTTCTAGTAGAGGAATTGCTTGGCTCCATCAAAATATTTTTTAACATAAAGCAAAGGTCCTTGCATATAGTAGGCCCTGAGAAATGATGTAGTGAATTAATTTTAATCATTTGATAGTTAATTTAAAAAAGTCTTTTTAATATTTCCTAGCAAATACAATTTGAAGAACAAATATGAAAAATATATTTGCAAATGGAATGTAAGGTGAAGACTTTGTAGTTGTTTAATTTGATCTGCCTGTTCCAGAAGGATGAACACCCTTTCTGAGGAAAACATGGCACAACTAGAAAGGGATAACTTACTTCCATCATGTGTGTTCCTTGCTAGGACACCAAGCAAGCACGTTTGCCCAGGTAAGCCTTCTTAAAATCTGCTGGGACAAGGACAGACAGAAACAAGTACAGTAAGACAAATATTTGTACAGCTGACTTTTCCTGTGAAGTTGGTCTCTGTATGGGTGGCAATCAATTTTCCCGTCAAGTCTCCTTCTGGTTCTTTATTTCCATTTAAAACATTCTCATCAAAAAAAGCATGTATCAAGCGCTTGCTCATTGTTTTGCAAATTTAATCATGGTTACAAACTGGATTAGTGGAAAAGGGCTATATATTTGTTTAGTGAAGAAAGCTTAATAATTCTGTTTAACCTATAGTTTTTGTTAGGGCTCTCATAATATCAATTCTTTCCTTGCAGTTTGAATGATTTATATGCCAACAAAGGCTTGTGCATCAGGAACACAAGAGTAACTATGATAATGTCCTTGCAATCACCTGAAGCCCCAGGGAGACATGAGCTTGCTCACCATCTTCCCCCTTTGACAAATGAATACTAAGAGGTCAAGTACTCTCTACCTTGGTACTAGGCAGGGAATAGGAATTGTTTTCTCATGGCAGCATTGTTGATTATGATTCAGTTTTCCAGATTTCAAACTTGTTTGCCCTGACATCAGCGACCTACCTGACTTCTCTTGCTTTGCTTATCTGAATTTCTGGCTTGCAAAAGCTTGGCTTATTTCTTTTGTTTCTTAATAGCTATTATTCTTTATCGTCCAAGTAACAAGTGATCATTACAAATATGATTGAGGGTTTCTCCATTGATGATTGAAGTGTGAATAACTGCCTCTTATAGTAAACTATATATCCCAGTGTTATATTTGACTTTATTGTCTTAGATTAGCAGCTTAGATGGAAATCCAATCTCTTTTTTCCTGACACTCATCTCCTCTGCAATCTCCATTTACTGTTACCAGTCCAGTTTGCTCCTGTCATGTTGCCAGTTCTATTGCTTTTATATTTCTCACAATTAAACAATGCCTAAAACAGTTCTTATGGCTAAAAATTCTTTTTTAAATCCAATTTGTAGAGACATCTAGCTAGGAGGTAATAGGAACCCTCTTCCTAGAAGAGTATCTGAGCTTAGCTGACTTCTACCTTTTTTCTCCTTTGTAACATCTACCTGCTAAGACATTAGAGCTGTAATGAGGAGTAATTCAAATGTTTCTCATTATAATGTTTAGTAACATTTTCAGTTAGAAAAATGAGAAGTGATATATGATTACTTGATAGGATTTCCAATTAAACATGAATTTTAGATACACAATAAATACTTTTTTGGTATAAGTAGGTCCCATGCAAGTGGGACAAATTTCTACTAAAAAGTACTCATTGTTCATCTGAAATTCAAATTTAACTTCATGCCCTATATTTTAGTTTTCTAAATCTGGCAATGTTATCCATTTAGATAGAGAACTTCACAATTGCCAGCGGGTGTTGTTTGTTCTTTAAAAAGCCCTGCATCCTTCAGCATGGAACAGCTACTTGTGGCTGAGGTTGAAGTCAAAGTCGGGGGCAACCGGAAGTCCAGTAAACACGAAGAGTGCCTAGTGTCCAAGAGAACAAGGCATAGGATAGATTTCATGCTCCAATAGCTTTTGCATCAGCCAGTACATACCATTGTTCAGTGATTCTTCAAGATTTCGGGGGAGAATCCTCTTTCTCCTCAACAGCTTGCTCAGTGCTCTCCTAAGACAATGGTGTTCCATGGTAAAATTATCCTGAGGTCTTCATTTTGTAGCTTTTTAGATTCATGGACATAATTACTTCAGGAAGACACACCCTGCCTATGGGAAGACTCATTTGGGATAGGTTCACCTATAACAGAGCTTCTGTTCTCTCAACCATGCCACATGGTCCTAGCTTTTTCTGTCCTTGTGGTTACTTTATTTCAGTGACTTTTTTTTTTTTGCTTTTCCTTGTCTCTGGGCCTCTGTCAGGGTTATCTCAATCTATTCTAATAAATTTTAATAATCTTGAATCATAGGCCAAAGTAGTTGGAGCTCCTGTACTCTTATACCCAAGAAGCCACTAATATTATGCAAATAAAGTTTCATAAAGATATTGATACTAGCATTAGTTTCTCTTGGTCAGAAAGGGAGAAGGAAAGGGCAGAAGAGGGGAAAGGGAGAGAAGAAGAGAGAGATGGGAGAAGAAAGAGAGAAAGAGAAGAGGAAGAATAAGAGGAAGAAACAAACAGAAAGTTCTACCTCCTTATTGGACATAAAAAAGGAAAAAGATTGAGGTTCACTTGATGTGGCTAAATCATAAAATGCAATACATTTTTAAAATTAGAGGAAATTATAGCAATACTGATCCCCAAATCTAGCAATAACCCCTACTAACATAATATTTTTGGCCTTCTAAATTCTTTTTTTATGCATGTCACTGTGTGTATGTATGTGGGTGTGTATATAGTCACACATAAAAATGTTCTACAGACTGTTTTCTAATCTACTTTTTCTTTGTGCATTACTGAACTGTTTGTAGGTGGTGAGATATGATGGAAAGGTTCCCTTCATCGCCTCATTGAAGGTATAAGGAAATCTGATAGATAGTGAGTAATAGCTGGACGGGTAGGGATTGGCCATAGAGGTATAACTGTTCTTTTGATTTGATTGCCCAGAAGAGTAGGGCTTAAATTCACTGTCATGAACTATACCTTTCTGATGCAAAAGAACACTTTTTACCTTATTATTTCGTCCTTTTTTTTTAATGTGGGGGTCCATGCTGGTGGTTGACATGCTTCCTGAACAGGCTGGCACAGTGTGGGGCCAAGGGCCATAGGCTCTGGCCTCTTGCTAGGCTGTGCCTATCACCAGTTCTCTGGGGGCTCTGGCTGCCAAGGATTCCTTCTTGAACATCTTCTAAGCAGTGGGGGTGGTTGTTGGGCAAACAGGCTGCTCATGGGGACATACAGGGCATAATATTTAATTCTGTCTTCCATGGCTAGAATGAGCACTCCATACTAGAGGTAGAAATCTTTGTCTGTTTTATGTTTTGATAAGTTTCACCATTCCAGGGGAGTGTCTGGCTCTGGTAAGCACTCCATAAATAGTTGTTAAATGAATGAATCAATTTAAAAAGAAGTTCTTGAGTGTGCAAAGGAGAGACACAGGGAAGGGAGGTCAGTACTAGTGTGTTCTATCTGCAAAAACACTGTAAGTGTGTCTTAATCAGAGCCTTTGAAGATGTTGCTGCCTTCTTTGTTGACCATCTCATAGACATGTCTTTGGATCTTTAAGTCACATAGGTCCATCTTTATAGCTCTTACAATTGCCAAGTACACCCATGCAAGCCTATGCTAGGGTGGTACAAAAACCATTCCATAACTAAAACCTTTCCAGATTAGAGGTTCCCACACTCCAATGACAAACCATAACAGTTTTCACTGGTCTAGGGAATTGCTCTCAGATGATTCTTGACCCTTCAATACCGAGTATGTTAACTCTGCTGCTATAACAAAGTAGTAGATTATGTGGCTTAAATAATAGACATTTATCTCTCACAGTTTTAAAATCTGGAAAGTCCAAGATTGAGGTGCTGGCAAGACAAATTTCATTCTGAAGCCTCTTTTCTTGGCTTGTATGCAGTTGCCATTTCATTGTGTGTTCACATGACCTCCTTTGTGTGTTTAAAGTGAGGGGTGTAAGGTCTCTGGTGTCTCTTCTTATGAGGCACTAGCCCTATCATGAGAACCCTTTCTTCACGATTTCGTCTCACCCTAATTACTACCCAAAGGACCCATCTCCAAATACATGCACACTGAGAGGGCTTCAAAATATAAATTTTGGGGGGCACACACATTCTGTCCATAACTCTGGGTGTTAGGACCCTGAGTTCTGTAGCCCTGAGTATGGTAAACTTTAAGGAACACTTTCTTTCAGAGCTCACAGGCCAGATAGGTGGCCAAATACAATAATCTTTTTTCTGAATCCTTGGAGAGGAAGCCAGAGAAATTACTTTTGGCAAAGGTATTGTTGGTATTTTCCTTCAAATAACCAAGACTATATGATTTTAAACAATTTTAAGAAAGTTTTAGGGATGTTTTGTTTTAGACAATAATGAGAAACTAGAGACTCCATTTTTTTTAGAGCATAGAAAGCCACACACACACACACACAAATGTTGCCCTCATATTAACAATAGGTATAATACAGATAGTCAGTTCCCAACTATGGAAACTAAATCTTAAAGAGTAACAAGGCTCTCTTGGGAAGGGACAGGACACACAGACTTTTACCTGTAACAGAGCATAGCCTTCATGGAAGGAAATAAGAAGTAATCAGCTAAAATGTCAATGAGTTCCTATAGGCCAAACGTGGGCTAGCACATCAGTTTAGGATCATTGGGAGCTTTATTCATAAAGGGACTTCACGGTCACTGCAAACTCTTCATGGTCTCCCTGATGCTCACAAAATTATTGAGGGTCAGGGCAGAAGACTGGAGAGAACAGCTCTGAGAGCCTCTAAAACAAGAGGGGCTGCGGTTACCATGGGGACAAAAGCAGGAACACTGAAATGGCCTTTTCTCAAGGCCCAGATGAACAGACTTTGCCTAACATTGGTGCTGAGCTGGGAGAATCAGGAACCACCCTCACTCCCCTGTGGCCCAGCACCAAATAACAGGCAACAGCAGTCTACTGCTGAGGCAGGGGGCAGGTGCTTGCAGAGAAATGCCCTGAGGTGCAGGGACTGGTGGAAGCTGAGGGTGGAGCAGGAACACTGAGAAAAGCCCTGAGGCAACTCCCCACCCCATCTCGCCAGGCCACACAATAAGCACATACTCACCCTCGGAAGAATGTGAAGGCTGGTGTGCTGGGATGATGCTAGCAACAGTAAGAGTCAAAGCTACTTTTAGATGGATTGTGTAAGGGTTGAGAAAGCATGTATCTGATGGTATACCTTTTCAATCTTGCCTGCCTTACACCTGGCTCAATGCTTTTGATCTTAAAAAATAATAATAAATCTTTGAGACTTTTGGGAACTCTGCTGCTAGCAACAATAAAGCGTTGAAGACTCTCCTGTTGAATGGCCCAAGTAGTGTGACTGTGACTAGAAAAGCAATGGGTGCAGCAGAAGAGCAATTAAGTGATTCTTCTGCTGTACTCCTCTCTTTGGTCTTCAGTTTACCATAAGCTGTAACACTCTGTGATTCTAAATCAAACTATGTGAGTGGTTATTTGTTTAGCTCATACGAAGAGAAGGATTTAATTTACAGAGTCCTACACCTGCAACCATCTGTACTGTAGTTGTTTTGGTTTGATTTTGTATTTACCTCCTTGTCCTTGCACCAAGGTTCATGCTGGTGTAGTTACACTAAGTGTTATCGCCAGTGTGAGTTATAGATACATACACTTAGTATTATTTCTGGTGGGATTTTTTCAAATATTAAATGCTTGAAAACACAGGCAATTTGGTTTTGTGAAAACTTCTGCTAAGAAAATCAATATAACATAGATGATGCTAAATGTTAAGGTTATTAAACAAAAAAAAGGTCTTTCCCTAGATTTTTCACTGCATTTTCTGGCAATTCTTCTATGAGGTCTGTAATCATTTGATGGGAAGACTCAAGAGTTAAAATTTTTTAGCTTTAGTGTATAATGAATAGGTTTAGTGATTAATGCATGCGAAAAGCTGTTCCAGGAACTGGAAGGCGTGAGCAGACCTATCCTGATCCCAGGAGGACTGAAAGTGATCGAGATGGTATCTGAGCCATGGTGCTCCAGAGAGAGAATGTCAGCCAGGATGCAGGTAAAGAATTGCTGGTCAGCAGGTGAAGGAATGCTAGGGAAGTTGCTGCACTGAAACTTTTATCTGATTAAACTTCCCCTGAATTCCAAAACCCTTACTTAGTCTTTTAAAAAAAATATTTATTTATTTTTAGAGACAGGGGAAGGGAGGGAGAAAGAGAGGGAGAGAAACATCAAGGTGTGGTTGCCTCTTATGTGACCCCCACTGGGGACCTGGCCTGCAACCCAGGATTGTGCCCTGACTGGGAATTGAACCAGCGGCCCTTTGGTTCTCAGCCCGTGCTCAATCCACTGAGCTACACCAACCAGGGTGTCTTTTTTCTCCTTATAAAAAATGACCACTTGAGATGAGATGTAAGATGGTTGCTTAGGGTACATAACCAACCATCTTCTCAGATCACTGCCATCTGAATAAAATGCCCATAAAGATTCAATCTTTGTCTCTGCTTATTGGTTCTGGTAGTGACAGGGAACATGAATGCCAACTTTCCTGGTTTCAGGTTTACAGGAGGCTATATAATAGTTGAAGATACAATTTAGTTTTCACAGTTAAATATACTTATAATGCCTTCTTAGAAAGCCTTCTATTTTCTATTCTCTGTGTAAATATAATTGCACAGTTAGAAAACACAAAGTCAAACATGTTGATTACAATGTAATGTCCATTGCTTCATTTATGAATTGCCCAAGATTTCAACCTCAAATTTAAATACAGCACATATTCAAAAGGAAAAAATTAGTAACATTTACTTATACTACTGTTCCTCAGAATTCCAACTGAAAATGAGTTGATTATTGAATCAAACTTGGAATTCAAGATTACGTCAAATGTGTACAGATATAATTTTTCTTTAAAAAAGCAACAACCAACTTATACATCTATTTTCTACCTAAAAAATGAGTTAAAAAACTGACATTTTGGTTTATTTATAAATTATAACATAAACCTGTTCTATGAAAAGTAAAAAAAAAAGCTCAATTTCAATTTCTTTTATATTTTGGAGGTGAAAAAAAGATAACATAAGCAAGTAAACATTTATTTTCTTTGTAAATGATGATGATTTTAAAATTAAAGGCAACTTTTCTTTTATTTGAGCTTTGGTGCAAGAATCTGATGATTTCTCAATATCCCAGAGAAGAGTCAGAAGGGATAAAAGGAAAAAAGGAAAGTCTACAACATTCATTCTTTCTATGCTCCTATCTTTAGATACAAGGTTTCACTATTTAAAAGTTGGTGATGTTATGTACTTTGCCTTTCTCAAGTCCTCCTCAGGGCAAGGCTGGTTTTTAAAAAATGTTATTTCTTTTTTTCTTTTTAAGATAGTCCTGGATTTTCTCTTAAAGATACTTTAATATGTAAAAAGAAAAACAAAAAAAACCCCCCAAAAAACTGTAGCAGGCACTTGGATTGACTTGCTGGGGCCAACGTGGTGGTTTAGAGCTAGCTAAAGCTAGACAAAGACCATTTGCTTCAAAAATTAGTTCGTTACACACTTTTGGATTAGTAGAACTTTAATTTTACTCTACTGTAATTTGAACATCTAGCAAATTCTATATATGATTTTCTCAGTTTTCTCAGTTTTTCCCTATTTTTGTCACGGTTTCTTTTCTGAGCACAAAAGTAATATATGTTTGTTATATAAAATTCAAACAGTATAGAAATATGTCTCCTATAAGCTTTCCTAAAGACATTTTTGCGTAGGTTGAAACAGTCTGATGAAGCATGTGTTATGGACAAAGATAATACTTATGGAAAATGAGAATATAGTTAGAAATTCTCAGAAATTACCACAAGGTGGGTGACCCTAAAGTTTACTATATCTCTTCTTACCCTTCTTAGACACCTTCCTCAATCTATTTTCTCCCTAGAAGTTATAATGCCACCAGTTTCAATCCTGTGTAAAAAACTAACTCAGCTCACGAATCCAATGTTGATAACTGAGTTGTCCAAAAAACTTCATATTGTTTGAACTTAGATCTTGATTAATTAAAAACATCTTCAATTTACCTTCCAAATGACGAACAAATACATACCCTAGAAAGACGACATCAACATTGAAAAAGATTTTAATATTATTTGTTTAAAATTTACTAGAGGTTAATTAAATAATATTTAAATAAATTATATTTAATAATTTTATTATACTGCTTATGCACAATAACACCTTACTTTCCTGGAATTTAGTTAAGCAGTAACCTCACCTACCCAGATCATAGCTTGAAACAAAAAATAAAACTAAAATAAATCACAATAATAAAAGCTATTGCTCCTCATTTGTAGGTCTTCTCAGGTTCTCTCTCAAAACAAGTTTGTTCTTATGTAACACATAATTTTATTTATCTTCATAGCCTATGATTTTGAAAAGCTTTGTTCTCTGGCTTATAACCCTCTTCCAAGCAGAAGAAAGACATTAGGAGAAACCCTAATGTGCTTCTACATTTTAGACGTTGGCAACTGTGAGAAGTGAGAATTTTGAGCTTGAAAACAAAGGAAAATGAATTAAAAAAAATATATACATGACAGACACAATTATTCAGAATTTTCAGTTAAAGTTCAAGTAATAAGTCCTTGAGTGTTCTATAGTAGATCCTTAGAATCATAAAAACCTCTCTTACACACCCAAAGTTTTTATAGAACAATTCATCCCCCTGATAATATTACAATAGCTGATACCTTGCTCTTCTTTGAGGGTAAGAGATCTTTTCCAAGCTCTCTCAGCCCTACCAGTGGTAGGTACCTACTGTCCTATTCTATTCTCCTGGAGGCTAGGAGTAAGTTGTCTACACATTTTTGACCCTCTAACCTCTTGCTGACAGGTACCACTCCTCTTTCACCTTCCTTTTCACTTATAGTCCAGGGCATTGGGCTATTAGTTTGACATGGTAGAAAGGATACTAACTTTTGATTCAAGAAAATATGATTTTGAATCCAGCCTTTCAATTTAAAAACTCTATAACCTGGGATGAAATACTAAGAACTTCAATTTAATCATGTGTGAAATGAGAATTAGGCAATAATATCTAGGGGTATTATGAAAATTGAATATGAAAATGCCTAACCATGCATGGTATAGAATGTGTCCATTATGACATTATAAACTAGTTACCCTCACTTTCCTCTGCTCATTCTTAACTGCTGACTTGTTGACTAGTTCATCATCATGGGTAGCTTTGCCACCTGACTCATAGGCTTCCTTTCCTTCTTAGTGCCTGACAGCATCCATTTGGTATTTCTATGCCATAATTACTTCACTGCTTTTCAGCAGCCCATTGTCAGAGACTGACTTGTGCCTTGGTATCAGTCAGATCTGTTTCATCTTGATGTTTCCCAGGTCTGCTCTGCATCTGAAATCTTAAATTCCAAGTAGTGTTCTTTCTGATTATTGTCTCCTTTTCTTCCATCCTCATTCTTTTCTTACATCTATATTTGCTTTCATGAAACATTATAATCTCTAGTCCAATAACTGCTTATCTTCCAATATATCGAGTCTACATTGTTTTCCTATCCAGCCACAACTGGTGAATCAAGCCTTCAAACACACAGTACTCTCTTCTCTCTTCCCTTTTGTCCTAATGCACCCACTCCCAAAATTCCTGATTTATGCCCAATCTAACTTTTCTGTTCATACAAGTCCTTATCAGATACATTTATTACAAATTTTGTGTCTTAAGCTATGTTTTGCTTGTTAATTTTCTTAAAGTGTCTTTTGATGAGCAGAAGTTTTTAATTATAAAGTCAAATTATTACATTTTCTTGTATGGTTAGTGTTTTCTCTGTCCTAAGAAATATTTGCCACTCCATAGTCATGAAAAATTTCTCATATATTTTTATTTGAAGTTTAACTTTTACATAGAGGTCTGAAATCCATCTTTACTTAATCATTGTGTATTATGTGAAGTAAGGGAAAGTTTGTTGTTCTTTCATATAGATCCCCAGTTGTTTTGGCACCATCTGTTGAAAAGACTTTTCTGCTGCCATTGAATTGCTTTGGCACTTTTGTGGGAAAATCAATCAACCAAATATGTGCATCTCCTTGTGGATGCTCTATTCTATTACATTCATCTATTTGTCTATCTTTATGTCAACACCACTGTTAGAAAACACGTATCTATGGGTCTCTTGAGTTTGAACATATCTTGTGAGCAGAGTAACTGATGGCCTTTTTCCTAGAATATCTTTTCAAGGATACTTATAGAGTAAATAGTCTTTGAAAACAGAGATAATGTCTCTCTCTAGAACACAAAGCAGGCTTGTTTATTGTTCACTATAGTGAATATAATAAAGATAATGTCTCTCTCCTAGGTGAAGATCAGGCAGCCTTAGTGTCTATTATAAAAATATTTGGGTATCTTAAACCCAGAGTTCCTCTCCTCTAATGCACTTCACTGTGTGGGCAGTTATCATCTGACCCCCTTTGTGTAATCCTGTGAGAACCTGGGCTCTGTGAACTGGCACTAATGCTGATACTCTGGCTGTAGCTATTGTCATGAATAATAAACTCCTTTATCTCTGATCTTGGAGTGTTATGTCTCGCCAGCATCCTTGAAACTGTGGCAGGCTACAAGGTCCAACATGCTACAGGGTCATATGATATGCTCTGTCTTGGTGAATATTCCATGTGTATTTGGAAAAAATGTAATTTCTCCCATTGTTGGATGTAGTGGTCTACAAAATCAATGAGTTTAAGTTGGAACTTACTATCGTTCAAGTCTTCCATGTAGTTAATTTTTTAAAATCTAGTCATTTTAATGTAGTTGTTTTATCAATGACTTGAGAAGTTTTATATTCTCACACTAATTTGTCTATTTCTCTTTCATTCTCTCAGTTTTTGCTTCATGTATTTTGAACCTGTTATTAGGTGTACACGCATTAACATTATGTAATTTTAGTAATTTATTTTTAATTATAAAATATCTCTCTATTTCTGTGGTAATACTTCTTGACCCAATGTCTATATTGTCTGTAATGACATAGGCACTTAAAATGCATTTAATGCACCTAACATTTAACTTAGCCTACCTTACTTAAACGTGCTCAGAACAATTATCTGAGCCCACAGTTGGGCAAAATCATCTAACACAAAACCTATTTTATAATAAAGTGTTAAGTTGCTCATGTATTTTATTATGCATATTGCTTTTACCCCATTGTAAAGCTGAAAAATTATAAATAGTCTGTGTAGTTATTTTGAGGTCTAATATTAATTTCAGTATTCTTTAGAGTTGCCTTTATTTGTTCAGATCTTCCATCTCTCTACTCATTATGGCCATGTTTTCCTTTAAATCATTGAACATATCCTTTTACCTTTTTAAAAATCCTTGTTAGGTCATTCTAACATCTTTGTAATCTTTTACTCTGTTTTACTACTTTTTTGTAGGGGAGTGGGTGTCATATTTTCAAGCTGTCTCATATGTATTATAATTTTCAATTACATGCTTGATGTTGGGAAAATACATTGCAGAGAATCTAGATTATGCTGTTTCTTCAAAGATTGTTGACCTTTTGAGGTGTGAGTTAATTTACTGGCAGCTTTGTCTGCTAAATATTTGGTTTTTGTTTTAGGCTTTATTAGGATCTAGTGTAATCTTTTCTTTAGGATTGGAAAAGTTGTAGTTCTAAGCATGGCCTTTATGACAACCTCAAAATATCCAGAGTTTTCAGCAAGGTCTCACTACTTCTGTTGGTTTTGATTGCAGTATCTCTTAGTATTGAGCAATTTGGATATCTACATTCAGTTTACATCTTTCCAACACTTGCTCTTTGCTAGGTACAATTTACTTTTTTCCCTTGTGTTTATATAGCTTAAAATACTGTCAAAGATTGAAGAAAAACCCTATGCAATTTTTTTTCTATTCTATCTCTATCTATATCCTTGCTATCTGGTATTCCAACTGATTAATTCCAGCCCCCTCAGGATCTTCAAACCTTAATCTCTCTTCTCACCAGCAAAATTACTTATCTGTGTGTGGGCCCTACTAATCTGTGTTACAGTTTGGAAAGTGCCCTCAGCCGGAAATCTGGGTTCACTGTAAGCTTGTACATTCCATATCCTTTCCCTCTAGGATCACAGCTCTTCTGTCTCTCATCCATTGCCAGGAAAAAAAATTGTGATTGCTTCACGTATTTTCTAGTGTAATAAGTATTTGCAGTGGAGAATATGCCAAATGCTCCTTACTTTGTAATTGCTGGGACCAGGTTAGTTCTATTATTAACTCTTAAGATTTTATTCTTAACTTTCTGATTCATTCCTTTCCTTTTATACACAAATATACCCCATACTTCCCTGCATCACTGGGAATCCTTAATTTGTTTTATTATCACTAGTCTCATTTTCTTGCTATTATTTACATTCTGCTGGAATAATCCTCCCAAAATATGAGCCTGATCACCCAAGTCTCTCCATAAATATCCAATGACTCCTAATAGCCTACATGATAAATGTCAAACTCTTAATCCTGACATTCAAAATTCTTCATTATTTGGTCTATGCCTACCAGTCCATCATTAACAATCTTGCAACTTTGTCACCTGTACCTTACTATAGTGCCAAACAGAACTCCTTTGAGTTTCTAGAATTCTCTATGCCCTTTCCTTTTCTCTAGCTAGGTAATGTCTCTTTATTCTTTGGAATAAAACTTTTCCTATTCCTTGTCCCAAAGCACACGTTCCTGCTTTAGTACCACTGTGTTACCTTGTGGCTATCTCTAATGTAGTGTAAAGTTGCTCTACAACTTTTAATTCTATTGCCTAGCTCTCATACTATGTTGAGGTCTGCCCTGTCTGGTCTCAGGAAGCTGTAACCCCCTGTAGCTAAAGCTGAGTGAGAAACCTCTGAACCAGGAGCCACTAAGGAGACAAAACTTATTTCCCTGACATGAATGCTGCCTGTTCTGTGCCTGGCTTCCAATGCTCAATCAGTTAGCCAATGACGGGTAAGATTTCCCAAGGAGGGAATCACCTAAGACAGGCATGATCACGTGGAGGCCTCAGGGAAGGACTTGGGGGACTGTGGGAATGAAGAGGTGATCAACATTGACCCCTGCCCCCTTGGCTTTGTCAAAGCCTGAGTCCTTGTTCTTAGTTGTGAGAAATCCTAGTCTCCTGGCTGTCTTTGTCTCCTCTGTCCAACTCAGGCCTGCAGAAATAGCAGGGGTAGGGGTGGTGAAGTCCAGACCAGAGTTGGTGGAACCCCGGAGTAATCAGGCCTGGGACATAGAATATGCAAGATCCTGTGAGGTCTGCTTGCTGGAGGATGCTCTTGAATTAAAATATGAAGGCACGAGCAGGAAACGAAACTAGCCTTTTAGGTCCTGTAGTCTTTTTAAGTGATAAAACCCCAAACTCTGCCCAAAATCCCAGCGGGAGATCTACCAGCACCTTTGAAAGCTACCTATTCCTTTTGATCTTCCCTGCCAGACTGTAATCCACAAACTGTATCTGTATTCTTAATAAAACCCTGCTTAGGTGGCAACTTGGGATGCTCTCCACTAGAGAGAGTGATCATTTTGTCCCTATTTCCCCATAAGACGGTTGTCTGTGTGTATGTTTTTCTCATGTTTCGACAAGCATCTGCAGCGATGGATACTGCTGGCCAGTATCTTCCTCAATACTGTCGTGTAAGTTGATCGAGAAAAGAAAATTTCCTTTCATTGAGGTACTCAATAATTGTTTATTTGAAGAATGGAGACAATCCAATAGTTGTTAACAATAAAGATCATGGATAATGAAAAATATTTTATATTTTATATACATTATTTAAGGTAGGAATGTATAAAATAGGTCTTAAAAATGTTTCTGTCCAAAATAATTAACATTTTAAACATTATGTATATCTCCAGAAATGCAGAAAAGGTTATCTGCAATGATATAAGATATGAAGGTTTGCTGTGATTTATTATTAATTTTATATTAATAAAGTTTATTAATATAAACTTTATATTTATCAAGTTTATATTAGAAGTTTAAACTTCTAAGTTTATCAACAGTGAAGGCAACATTTTTTGCACAGAATAAAAGACAACAAAGATAAACTTAGGTTATTAAGCAAAATTGTGGAGTACTGTCTAAAATATAGAACAGAAGGTACTTGAACAGATTTCTCCTGAAGAGGTCTGTGAAAATTTTTCTTTACCTAAATGCATCTCCTTCAAGACAGGCCAGTTCTTGCCCTTCTGACCAAAGACTAGCAAGTCTAGACATGTTAACTTCTATCTCTGTTATATAAGTTAATAATAGTCTCCATTTGTTATTTGGCATGATCTGATGCCTCTAGTTATATCAACAAACTAAAAAGTAAAGCAACTTGCCTCAAGTTAAACAGCTGAGAGGTAGTAGATCAATATTGAACCTAAGGCCTGTATGACTAAAGACTGAAACTATCTCACTGAACACCGTGGAGTACCAGAATTCTTTCTGTTTTCATTCTGTAAACTATTGTTAACCTAGATACTATCCTACTTTTGGTGATAACCATGGATCATAAGCACAGATCCTAATGTAAGGATTATTGCTACCTGTTTTTGAATGAAGCTCTCTTACTGGTGAATAAAACCTGCACCAATAATCCAACTGTCTTATCTGTAAAATTTTATTGATAATCACTTCTTATGGGAAGAATAAAACTTCTTTGTAATAAAGACAATATCTGATGTTTTTAAGATAAGACACATAATAAAAACAAATGTCTTTAAAACTCCTTTGAGCAGCTTGAAGAGATGTGTAATATAAGGGCAAGTTATTAGTGGTTGAGATATATTTTCCACAAATCTTACCAGCTTTTTAAAAAGCAATCTCACAGTAACAGTTTGTTCAGCCAAGATTAACATAGCCACGCACACATTTGTAGAATAATTCAATGCAATTACTTTGAGAAATACTGACATATTTTACATCAAAATGCCAAAAACTCAAGTTTCCTTAATACTTTCAAAAATGACATCTTTTAGAGAAAAACTGTCCTTCTGTTATATCTATTACACCAGATAGTGAGTTACATAAATGGGTAAAAATAAAAAAAGCAACTAATCTCAATAGTTACAGTGCATGTCTTTTTTTCTCATTGACACATGAGGTAAGTTGCCTTAAAGGTCATTAGCCATGTTTTCTACAGATAAATATCACAAACTACTGCTGTTTAACTTGGAAGCATTGTAAAATATTAGAAAGCTGTGACTGAAATTGTGAAACTTTCTGTAAAGCCCTAAAACTTTAAAACTTGAAGCTATGATACGGTTTCATTATGCTTTATTTTGTAAAATCAAATATAACTTCTGGACTTTTACCTCCTCTAACACAGTGAATGCATACCCTTCTTGGTCAAGAGAAACATATTTATATATATGTGCCAGATAAGAACTCAAGGTGTCTGTGATTTTTACTGGGATTTCAGGAAAGTGGGGAGAAGGACATCAGAAATATACCTATTATTTCACCTTATTTTTTGTCAGAAAATTAAGGAAAAGTATAAAAGACTATAAGGCTGAATGAGTAAGTTTTAACAAAACATTTGGAGATGAATATTAGGCAAGGACTTGTTAAAATGATCATTTCAGATACTGTCTGAATAAAAATTTAAACTACAATATTATAGCAAATCAATTAAAGAATTTTAGGAGTTATATATGCTAATGAGTAGGAGAAGAAACTTTCAGAATGTACCAATAGATCATAAAGACTCCAACCGTCAGTGTAAAACATGTACTGAAATTTGGAACTCTTATTACATCACGATCTTTCAGACACAAAGCTCTTCAGTTCCTGGGCCTGGGACACAGCCTCCCTTCTTCCTAAAGACCCAGAATCCATTGATTCTTTCATTCAGTCACATATCACGCGATCCTTCATCAAAACAATCATATGACTTCTGTCTATAGCAGTTATTTGTATTTCCTTGTGGCTATTCCTAACTATTATCTCAAGGTGAAATTTACTTCTTAAAAATAATCAAGGCAGAAACCAAATCCTTCACTGTGTGGAATGCCATGCCCAGCAAAGTATGGGCCTTTAAAAGTCACTGAAATCTGCTAGGTAAACATGACTGATTGAACAAATGTGTTCATCTCTGCTTTCTCCCAAATTTCTAGCAAAATTATACTAGAAATAAAAAAGGTACTGGTTTATACAATATAAGGCAATGAGAATGAGAGGGAAGACAACAGTGGACAAGAAAAATAAAAATTGGGAGAAATGTGGCAAGTGGATAGATGAAACAGTTAAGAGGGCAGGGGAGATAAATTTAAAAAAAAAGCAGAGGGTGAAAACCAAGTGCAAACTTACTCATTGTCAAACTATGGAAAGGCTCAGATATTAGAGGTACCAGTTAATTAAAAGGAGTAGTGCTGTGGTCTCAACATTGTGTTCCTCCAAATTCTCTGTTGAAATTCTAACCCCAGGGTGATGGTATTAGTGGATAGGGCCTTTGAAAAGGTGATTAGGATGTGAGGGTAAAGAATGCATGAAGAGGATTAATGCCCTTATAAAAAAGGCCTTCCATAATTCCCTTTCCCCTTTCCACCATGTGGGAATGCAACAAGAAGTCCACAATGAGAAACCTGGAAGAGAGATCTCACCAGAACCTGATGGTGCTGGCACTCTGATCTTGAACTTTCAGCCTCCAGAACAGTAAGAGTAAATTGCTGCTGTTTATAAATCACCCAGTCTATGATATTTTGTTATAGCATCTTGAATGGACTAAGATTATGACTAAAATGGGGACTAAAAACATATGAATTGGTTTACAATATGAATTAGGATTAGAAAGACATCTAAGTCCCCACCCTACCTCATGCAGCTCCTGCCCCCTCTTCTGCTACCTCCAAAGAAATTAACAGATTTGTTTCAGAAGAAATTTAATTATAAGGACAATAGACTTCTAGTTTTCAGGCACAAAGATGAATGTGAGTAAATTGCCTAATTCAAAGCAGAATAGATTAAGTGAAAGTGTAATGAATGATGGGAACACCCCTTTCCTCTCACCCTCTGCTCTAATCGCAGAAAATCAATAGTCACTTCCTCCTAAAGCAAGAATCGGAGGATCCTTCTCTAAAGAAATTGAAGAGCTACAGAGAAAATAACCACAGATACTGACATTTTTTTAAGGCCTAGCAAAAAGGCTAGTCCACCCAATCTCCATAGAGAAGTGAGCACACTCTTAACAAACCTGCACTCCTGGAGTTTCCAATACGCCTTAGAGTACCTCACTTTTAAATATGAATAAGCCATCAAGCATCACCTGCCAGTTGGGAAATTCTTCCAACATGAAAAAGAGCAAAACAACAAAAAAAGGAACTTGACAAAAATATAAGCAATCTAGGAGTCAGAGGACACTTAAAAAATTCATGGGCCTAACTTGTGCATTCCCCACAACCACCTGGACATGTACTTTCCCTTCTTTGACAAGAGGCTCCCTGTGAGACCTGCAATCAGGAGAT
This sequence comes from Tonatia bakeri, assembly GCA_004024845.1. NCBI lineage: Eukaryota > Metazoa > Chordata > Mammalia > Chiroptera > Phyllostomidae > Tonatia > Tonatia bakeri. Next base: position 128,411 of record PVIA01004208.1, read on the forward strand.
TCTTTCTCCAGGAACCTGTGTGATAGCCTTTTTTTCTACCTAAATGAAACTTCCTTTCATTCTCAAAAAGAAAAAATCATGACTCACATACTTAGAGAGGAAATGATGCTGTTATCATATAATAAGAACTAGATGCTAAAAATGTAAATGATTTGAAATTAAAAGATTAGAAAATACCAATATGGTACATGAAATAAGAGAAAATTGAATATATTGATTGAATGATAATGTCAAAGAAATGTATAAGAAAATGGAATCAAAGGGTAAAAGGAGAGAAAACATTACAAAAATCAAGGATCAGCTTAGTAATTTTCATATTTAAATAATAGATGATCCACAAAGAGAATACAGAGAAAACAGAAATAAAAATTATGAATGGAATAATAAAAAAATTCCATTAATGAAGAATATGAATCTCCAGATTGAAAATGCCTTCTGAGGGACCAAGACAATTAAGTTTTCAAAAAAGTAAAAAGACCCAAAGCAAGGTATTTCCTCATGAAATTGAGGGCACCAAGATAATGAGAAAAAAAAAAACTTAAAATTCTCCACAGAAGGAAAAAAGTTACACACAAATTATTAATTTAAGAATGATGTCAGATTCAAACTCTGATGAAAAGGATTTTCAATGCCATATCTATTCACAGATTATAAAGAAATTGTGAGAACAGCATAATGTCATTTTCAGACATGTAAGATCTAAATACTTTTACCTCCCATTCTCTAAAGTTTAGGTAGTTACTCTAAAATCAGAGGCTAATTCACAAAAAAGAGGACATTAAATATGGAAATAAGGCAGTCCAACAGAAGTGAAAGCAGTTCTCAAGATGATAGCAAAGGCAAGTGCCAGGATGACCGCTGTGCAATAAACCTAGAGAGCAGCAAGTTAAGGGTGACTGGAGTGACTTTAGGAAAACTACAGAACTGATGGTTTAGTAATTGGTCTGACTAGTGAATGGAACTGTGAAACAAGAGCCTGCTGGAAGCTAGAAGAAAAATTAACAATGAATAATAAAGAAAACTAGGGAACTTCTGGTTAAGATGGTGGCATAGTCAGATATAGCTCATCTCTTCTTATAACCACATCAAACGTACAACTAAAATATAAAACAACCACCACTCGGAACCATCAGAAATCAAGTTGAATGGAAGTCTGATAGCTGTGGGATTAAAGAAACCACTTACATCCTGACTGGTAGGAGGGGCACAAATGAGGAACAAGCTGATCCCTCATGCATGTGTGGTGGATATAAATTTGGGAAGGATATTTCAGGAACAAGGAGTCATAGCCCAATACCAGGCTACCTGACTCAGGGTTCCAGTGCCAGGAAAACAAGTCCTCACAGCTTCTGGCTCCAAGAAACAGTGGGAATTGAGTTGGTGGCAGAAACTTCTGGAGCCCCAACCAGTTCCTCCTAAAGAAACCACACATGACCTCACCTATTCAGACTCACTCCCCCTGAATTTCAGCACCTTAAAAGGTACCAGTGGTATACAGGAAGAAACTGAAGTGTCTGGCATCAAGGTGAGCAGAGGCCACTGTCTCTTTTCTAAACCTTTCCTCCATAGAGCTGGAAGGCTGGTGCCATATATATGAGACTCCATTGAACTGGCTAACACTGTTTGACCCAACTTGGAGTTCCCCAAGAACTCTACCCTACCCAACTTATGGCCCACCCAAGGTGCTTTTTCTATATGAATGGCTGATTTTGGTTCATACGTCTCAACTTCCTAAATCCTATCAAACAAGCAACAACAGGCTTCAGTGAGCCCCAAGCCTGGCACTAGCAGCAGCCAGCCTAGATTCAGAGCTTGGCTTTGCCTGGGAATCTCCAAGCCCAGGACAAATAGCAGCCATATCAGATTGCTTTTACAGCTCATGCAGGGAGCTCCAAGCAAAACAGATTGGGGCTGACCTTGGCTTGCACCATCCAGGAAACCCCAGAGTCAGTGTACCCAGTGGACAACTACAGATCATGTTGGAGCACTACCACCCTGTCACTGCACAACTGATCCTCTGTGGAGGGCAGAGGTTAGTGACTAGTGGTCATAGTCAGTCCTTGCAGCTGACTGGCCTGGGTAAATCCCTCCATTGAGCTGACAACAGCAACCAAAGCTCAACTACAAGAGGAGGGTATACTCAGCCCTCAAAAAGGGTGCACCTTGTGTAGCCAGCTTGAGTAATAGTGGAGACTGTGTCACTGAACCCTATAAGACACCTACTACTTTAGGCCACACTACCAAGGCATGGAGTCAAAGAAGCCCTACCTAATACATAGAAACAAATACAGAGAGGCTGCCAAAATGAGGAGACAAAGAAACTTGGCCCAAATGAAAGAATAGATCAATACTCCATAAAAAGAGCTAAACAAAGTGGAGATAAGCAATCTATCACAAGCAGAGTTCAAAACACTCATTATAAAGATGCTTAAGGAACTTAGTGAGAACTTCAACTTCATAAAATAAGATCCAGTCAGAAAGAAAGGATATACTCATTGAAATAAAGCACAATTTACAGAGAAACAACAGTAGAGTGGATGAAGTAGAGAATCAAATCAATGATTAGTAACATAAGAAAACAAAAAACAACTAATCAGAACAAGAAGAAAAATAATCCAAAAAAAATTAGGATAGTATAAGCAGCCTCTGGGACAACTTCAAGAGGTCCAACATTCACATCATATGGGTGCCAGAAGCAGAAGAAAAAGAGCAAGAAATTAGAAATCTATTTGAAAATATAATGTAAGAAAACTTCCTTAATTTGGTAAAGGAAACAGATGTGCAAGTCCAGGAAGCACAAAGAGTCTCAAACAAGATGGATGCAAAGAGGCCCACTCCAAGTCACATCATAATTAAAATGCTAAAGGTTAAAAATAAAGAATCTTAAAAGAAGCAAGAGAAAAGAAGGTAGTTACCTACAGGGAATTCCCATAAGACTCAGCTGATTTCTCAAAAGAAACATTGCAGGCTAAAAGGGATTGGCAAGAAATACTGAAAGTAATGAAAAGCAGGGATCTACAGCCAAGATTGCTGTCATTTAGAATTGAAGGGCAGATACAGAGCTTCCCAGACAACCAAAAACTAAAGGAGTTCATAATCACCAAATCATTATTATGTGAATTTTTTAAAGGGACTTATTTATGAAAAAGAAGAACAAAATTATGAACAATAAAATGGCAAAAAATATATATCTATCAACAGTTAAATCTTAAAGATAAATGAAGAAAACATGAAGAACAGAGACAGAATCATTGATATGGAGAAAGTTTTGATCATTGCCTGTTGGGAACCACCCTTCCTGGTTTCAGAAGTTGTAACCCTCCATGGCTAAGGCTGAGTAAAAAGACCTTGGTACCATAAGCCACTAAGGAGACAAAGCTTATCCTCCTGGCAGGGGTGCAGCTTCTGCCCCCTTTACTTCACCCTGTTTGGCCCCGGGTGGACTGGTTAGCCAATGACTGGTAAGATTCCTCAAGGGAGGGACAACCTATGACAGGCACGGTCATGATGGGGCCATCACAGAAGGACTTGGGGGAGCTATAGAAAAGGGGTGATGGACCCTCACCCCTCGGCTTTGACATAGCCTGAGTTCTCATTCTGTCTGTGAGAAGACTTCTAATCTCTTGGCTGCCTTACTTCCCTGCCCGACTTAAGCCTGAAGCAATGCCAGAGGGCAGTGCAGCTCAGGGCAGGAACAGGTGGTTCCCCAGTGCAATCAGGCCTAAGAAAGAATGCATAAAATCCTGTGAAACCTGCTTTGCTAATAATGCCCTCAATTTTCTGATAAGAGTCCAAGCATAAAATGAGTTTGTTTCCCAAAGTTTTATGGCCCTTTAGCTAACTGACCCTGACTCAGAATAAGCCCTCATAGTTTTCCAAATATTATCTATTGTTTGATCTTTACTGCTTGACAACGATTGATAAGCTTTACCTGTAATCCTGGGCAAATGGAACCCAACAAAAGCCCACTGAGGAACAGGCTCAAGGTCCTTCCCCTTTTAGAGACTGGCTATCTTTCCTCTCCAAGCAGGTCATGTCTTGGTAGACTTATTCTCATCAGTGGCAGATGCAGACAGGGTGCTCTGTGGGTGGAGCCCCCCCCCCCCCACAACTGGTAGATGGGAGGAGGTTTGGTAAAAATGGGTGAAGAGGTAAGGGGATTAATAAGTACAAATACATAGTTACAGAAAAGCCATGGAGATGTAAAGTATAGTATAGGAAATGAAATAGCTAAAGAACTTACACACATGATTCATGGACATGAACAATGGTAGGGAGATTGCCTGAGGGAGTGGGGGGTGCTGGGTGGATGGGGACAAAGTGAGAAAAATCAGGACAACTGTGTAGTATAATATAGTATTATTATACTATATTATTATACTATATATAATTATAGTATCAATATAGTATAATTAAAAAAGAAAACTAAAATTGTAAAAAAAAAAGCAAGTAGATTGTTACCTCTGGGAGAAATAGAATTTGATTAAGAAAGAAACATAGTATGTAGTGTGTGTAAAAAAATTAATATAGATACTAAATACTGAATTATGACATTTTAAATTTTATGGGTAAGACGGCTAATGTCTTCAAATATGAGGAAGTTAAGAGCTAATGTTTAAGTTGATAAATCAGAACAGAACAGATTAGGGTTATTTTTTAATATGAAGTTAAATGCCAGAAAAAAGAACCACAACATTGAAAGTGATTGTTTTTGAAAAGTATGATAGGCTGGAGGCAGGGAAATCTTATTTCCATTAATATAAGCCTTTAAATTATGCATATATTACTTTAATAAAAATAACATTTAACAATTACTTTTTTGAATATTGGGATTTACCTCATTTGCAACAGGAAAGCTCAATCCATTTTATCCAGATGGCTAAAGTGTCCAGAGGTCTCTGGTACCTTGAAGGAGGAGTGAGAAATGAGAGCACTCTTTCTCCTTTCACCCTGGAATGCTCATGGGAGTGGAAACAATAGGCTTCCCTAGTACCTGCATATATGGCCTCAAAGATCAGCCCAGAGAGACATATCTCCTTCTAAATATTCTCTCTATTTTTTAAATTTTATTTTTTAATTACAATTGATATTCAACATTATTTTACATTAGTTGGGGATCTGAGGATTCCTGTTGGGATAAATTCTTATTTTCTGCTCCTCTGGTTTCCCTCAGGAAGGCTTTTCTCTTAACACATTGTTGTCCTCTCCTCCCTCAGGGAGAAGGCAGGGTTTATCTTGTAGGTGGATCTGAGGGAAGGGAAGCACCGTGAATGCCTGGCTCTGCTTCTGCCATTCAACTTGGGAGTGCTTACCTCTAACTGTACAAACAGAGGCCTTTTCCTCTGCACTATGCCGGTTAGAGTCTACCATTTACTGGAGAGGCTCCTGTATGGAGAATTCTGGCTATTTGTCCAGTGCTGCCCAGTGGCTACATGTGGTACATCTGATGAGTCCTGAGGTTCACAGTTAGTAAGTCCACTCTTGCCCCATACCTCTACTCAAGTTTTCAGTAGTAGCAAAAGGGATGTTTTGATTCCATTAGCCAGGTATCCTGCTGTTTGTAACTTGTTATTTAGTGGGCTGAATCTAATTCAACATAAATGCTATCAGGTCTCTGTCTGTGAAGCCCTCAGTTTTCTCACTTCTCTTATTGTTTCTGTGGCCAACTTTGTGGCAGGTTGCAATTATGATTGTGATTGAATATGATATTTGTAGAAGCTGGAAGAATCAAAGTAGCACTTTGCCACTTGATGTAGGCACTCTTATGATAATCATAGGCCTTTTGAAATAATGTGGAAGAAATCTATTTTTTATTGTTTATCTAACAGTTGTCCCAATTTCATATTTTCCCCTTTTATTCCCCTCCACACAGCCCGCCCTTCTCACCCATATCAATCCCCTGTCCATTGTCCATGTCCGAGAGGCATTCATACATATCTTAGATTAATTCTTTCCCTTCTTTCCACCATTCCTACCTCCTACCCTTTTATAGCTATCAGTCTGTTCCATGTTTCTGGTTCTATTTTTCTCATTAGTTTATTTTGTTCATTAGATTCCACTTATAAGTGAGGTCATATGGTAATTGTCTTTTGCCAACTGCCTTATTTCATTTAGCGTAACAGTCTTCAGTTCCACCCATGCTATCGCAAAAAGTATGACTTCTTTCTTTCTTTCTGCTGCATAGTATTCCATTGTGTAAACGTACCCCAGTTTTTTAATCCACTCATCTACTGATGGGCACTTGAGCTGTTTCCAACACTTGGCTATTGTAAATAGTGCTGTTATGAACATAGGGGTGCATACATTCTTTTGAATTGGTGACTTGGGATACTTAAGGTAATTTCCCAGCAGTGGAATCATTGGGTCATAAGGCAGTTCCATTTTGAAGATTTTGAGGAAATTCCATACTGTTTTTCATTGTGGTTGCACCAGGCTGTATTCCCACCAACAGTGCACCAGGGTCTTCTTTCTCCATATCCTAGCCAGCACCTGTTATTTGTTGATTTATTAGTGATGGCCATTCTGATAGGTATGAGGTAATATCACATTGTGGTTTTAATTTGCATCTCCCTGATGGCTAGTGACTTTGAGCATTTTTTCATATGCCTACAGACCATCTATATATCCTGTTTGGAGAAGTGTTTATTCAGGTCATTAGCCCAGTTTTTAATTAGGTTGTTTGTCTTCCTAATGTTAAGTCATATGACTTCTTTATAAATTGGAGATTAAACCTTTGTTTAATGTACCACTGGCAAATATGTTCTCCCATACACTCAGTTCCCTTTTCATTTTTTAAATATATTTTATTGATTATACTATTACAGTTGTCTCATTTTTTTCTCCCTTTTGTTCTCCTCCACCCTGCACCTCCCTGCCACCAGCATTCCCTCACCTTAGTTCATGGCCATAGGTCATACACATAAGTTCTTTGGCTTCTCCATTTCCATACTATTCTCAAACTTCCCCTGTCTATTTTGTACCTACCATTTGTGCTTCTTATTCCTTGTAACTTTTCCCCTATTTTCCCCTCCTCCTCTCTGCTGATAACCCTCTATGTGACCTTCATTTCTGTGATTTTGTTCCTGTTCTGGTTGTTTGCTTAATTTGTTTTTGTATTTTTTTAGATTCAGTTGTTGATAGTTGTGTTTGTTGTCATTTTGCTGTTCATATTTTTGATCATCTTCTTTTTCTTAGATAAGTCCCTTTAACATTTCATATAATAAGGGCTTGATAAACTCCTTTATCTTGACCTTATCTGGGAAGCACTTTATCTGCCCTCCAATTCTAAATGGTAACTTTGCTGGATAATCTGGCCAAGGAAATAGACTTCCAGGAAGTCTAGGAAGCTCAGAGATTCCCAAAGAAGTTGGACCCAAGGAATTACACACCAAGGCACATCATAATTACATTACCCAAGATTAAAGATAAGGAGAGAATCTTAAAACAGCAAGAGAAAAGGAGAGAGTTACCTGCAAAGGAGTTCCCGTAAGACTATCAGTTTATTTCTCAAAAGAAACCTTGCAGGCAAGAAGGGGATGAAAAGAAGTATTCAAAGTTCCCTTTTCATTTTGATGATAGTTTCTTTAGCCATACAGAAACTTTTTAATTTGATGTTGTCCCATTCATTTATTTTTTCCTTTACTTCCCTTTCCCTAGGAGATATATCAGCAAAAATATTGTTATGTAGGACACCTAAAATTTTACTGCCTGTGTTTTCCACTAGGACTTTTTTTTATGGTATCACAACTTAAATATAATTTCTTTATCCATTTTGAATTTATTTTGGTGTATGGTATAAGTTGGTAATCTAGTTTTTTTGTTTGCTTTTTTGGCATGTACTTATCCAGTTCTCCAACACCACTTGTTAAAGAGATTGTTTTTACTCCATTATATGTTTGTGCCCTCTTTGTCAAATATTAATTAGCCATACAGACATGGGTTTATTTCTGTGCTTTCTATTCTGTTCCAGGGATCTATGTCCCTGTTCTTATGCCAGTACCAGACTGTCTTGATTACAGTCGCCTTGTAATATAATTTAATATCAGGTATTGTGGTCCCTCCCACTTCATTCTTCTTTTTCAGTATTACTGAAGCTATTTGGGGTATTTTTGACTGCCATATAATTTTTTGGAATATTTGTTCTAAATCTGAGAAATATGCCTTTGGTTTTTTATTGGGAATTGCATTGAATCTACAGATTGCTTTAGGCAGTATGCACATTTCAATGATGTTAATTCTTCCAATCCATGAACACAGTATATACTTCCATTTATTTTTATCTTCCACAATTTCTTTCTTCAGTGTTCTATAATTTTCTGAGTACAAGTATTTTATATCTTTGGTTAGATTTATTCCTAGGTACTTTTTGTTGTCGTTTCTAGGTAAATAGAATTTTTTTCTTAGGGTTTTTTTTTTGTTACTTTTTTGTTTGTGTGTAAGAATGCCATTGATTTCTGAATATTGACTTTGTATTGTGCTCCTTTGCCAAACTCATTTATTTGGTTGAATAGGTTTCTGGTGGAGACTACAGGGTTTTCTACGTACACTATTATGTTATCTGTGAACAATGACAGTTTTATTTCCTCCTTTTCAATTTGGATGCATTGTATTTCTTTTTCTTGTCTAATTGCTGTAGCTAGAAATTCCAGTGCCATATTGAATAAGAGTGGTAAAAGTGGACACCCTTGTCTTTTTCCTGATCTTAAAGGAAATGCTTTTATTTTCTGTCTATTGAGTATGACGTTAGCAGTAGGTTTTTCATATATGGCCTTTATTATGTTAAGGTATGCTCCCTCTATTCCCACTTTGCTGAGTGTTTTTTATCATAAATGGGTGCTGGATTTTGTCAAATGCTTTTTCAGCATCTATTGATATAATCATGTAATTTTTATCTTTCATTTTGCTTATGTGATGGATTATATTTACTGATTTTCAAATGTTATACCATCCTTGCATCCCTGGGATAAATTTCACTTGATCATGGTGTGTGATCTGTTTAATGTATTGCTGGATCTGGATTGCCAATATTTTGTTGAAAGTTTTAGCATCTATATTCATTAGAATTATTGGCCTATAATTTTCTTTCTTTGTTGTGGCTGTACCTGGTTCTGGAATTAAGATAATACTCACCTCATAAAAAGAGTTTGGGATTCTTCCCTCTTCTTGAATTTTTTGGAATAGTTTGAGCAGAATATGCATTAGTTCTTTGAATGTTTGGTAAAATTCACCTGTGAAGCCATCCAGTCCAGGGCTTTCATGTGCTGATGGTTTTTTGGTTACTGCTTCAATTTTGCTGGTCATTATCAGTCAGTTCAGGCTTTCTCCTTCTTCCTGATTTAGTTTTGGGAGATTGTATGTTTCCAGAAATTTGTCCATTTTGCCTACATGTCCAGTTTCTTGGCATATAGTTGTTCACAGTAATTTCTTACAATCCTTTATATTTCTGTGGTACCAGTTGTTACTTCTCCTCTTTCATTTTTGCTTTTATTTATTTGGGTATTGTCTCTTCTTTTCTTGATGAATCTGGTTAAAGATTTGTCAATTTTGTTTATCTTTTCAAAGAACTAACTCATGGATTCATTAATTCTTTGGATTTTTTTTTTTTATTTAGAAAGAAAGGGAAAAGAACATCCATCTGCTGCTTCTCACACACCCTCAACTAGGAACCTGGCCTGCAACCCAGGCCTATGCCTGCCCAAGAATCAAACCAGTGACCTTTTGGTTCACAGGTTGGTACTCAATTCACTGAGCCACAGCAGCCAGGGCAGAAATTTATTTTTTCTGTCTTGTTTCCCCAGCTACAGATAAGGGAAATATGTGGATTTAAAATATGAAAGTATGATAATGGAATGCCAAACATGCTCTACTGATACCACCTAGAGATATTCAGCCCACCTAAATTCATATATATCTCAGATATATGATGCCACTCATATGAACACTGATGAGCCTCATACACAAATGTAGGCAAATGTTGCATTTTTTTTAAAAAGATAATATGAATTACACAACAATAAAAGAAAAATCCCACTGGAAAACAGTTCATTTTTATGCTTTCTAAAATTATAAAATACTCATTAAAAGACAGTACTTTCTTTCCTATGGTATAACTCTCCTATGGGATTTAAAGTATTTTGTGAGATTAATGAAGAGAACCAGTTTATTTTAAAATCTCAATTCTGTTCCTGTTTCCATACTGAAAAAGTAGCCTAGAGAAAGTCTTTTGATTGGGTTTCTCTGAATGTGGTTGGTGTCTCAATAATCCTTTATTCATCTAAATTGATGACTGTTCACATTTACCTTATTTGGCCGTGCAAATCTTATTTTACTCTGCTAAACTCATATACTCATCTCTGATTTTTTAATGTGATTATACACACTTAACTACCTCCCAATTAAGGAATTGTACATATATTTACTATGAAATTTCCCCACTTTGTTTTCTTCTAAACTCTTTTTGTGGTCTTATATATTATCTAGTTTATGTTTGCAATTTTGTTCATCTTCTCTTTTTCTTTTCAAGAAAACAGGGCCCCTATTCTACTTTAAGGCTTGTTTACTCCTTGGGCCTAGGACCATATAACCTATAACTTTCATCTCTTTTTGTATCTTATCTAAACAACAACTGTCTTATATTTCTTTATCATCTCCTTCTGCATTTACTCTTTATCCTAGACCTATATATTTTATAAAATTTTTTATCCTCAAATATAAACAAAAAACCACAAAGAACCACTACCAAAAAATGTACCCCTCCATTATTAGCTTATTTGCTTTTTTCATGGCTAACATTATTTTCAAGAACATATATTAATGATTATAAAATTAATGTATGTACAGTTCAGAAAAGTTAAAAAACAAAGAGTTCAAATGAAAAAAATCTAAAATTTAAAAATAATTATTAACATTTAGGGTATATTCTTACATTATTTTCCTGATACTTCACTTTCTTCTGTGACAAACTTGGTATCTATCATCTATCTATCTATCTCATCCCTATCTTTATCTCTATATCTGTGTGTGTGTGTATATACTATATCTGTAATCTATCTATCTATCTATTATCTATCTATCTATCTATCTATCTATCTATCTATCTATCTATCTACTATCTATCTATCTAGCCCAGCCATTGTTAATATAACAAGAACAGTTTGTGCGACACAGATTTAATCTGGCTGCCAAGGAGACTTCACTGTACTAGTCATTGGAGGCAGTAGATGTCACTGAGTAAGCATGTGTACTGTGTGGCCATGCATTTGAAATGACTGAGTCAGTAGAGCAATGAGTCTGCATCGAATTTTGTGTTAAGCTTGAACATTCCTCCACAGAAACTATTCAGTGATTCAGAAGGCTTTCTAAGGATGATGCAATGAAATGCAGTGCAAATAAAAGTGTGACACAAACACTTCAAAGGTGGTTGAGAATCTGTTGAAGGTGATCCGCATTCTGGAAAGCCTGCAATAAGCAGAACACCTGAGAATGTTGAATGTGTATGGGCTGCAATCAACAAATACCAGCTAATGGCAGTGTGAGAACTAGAAGCTGATCTGGCAGTTCCCAAAACTACTGTGTCCAAGATTTTCATGCAGAATCTTGGCATGAAGTGTGTCATGGAAAAATTGGTTCCCAGCTTCTGCTACCAGAGCAGAAGGAAGAAACATTGTGCTGCAGTTGGTGATGACTTGATTCAAACCACTGCCAATGAACTAGATTTGGCACCCTGTGACTTCTGGCTTTTCCCAAAACTAAAATCACCTTTGAAAAGGAAGAGATTTTTGACTATCAGTGAGATTCAGGAAAATATGATGGGGCAGGTGATGGCAATTCCAACAAAAGATTTTGCAGAGTGTTTTGAAGAGTGGAAGAGACGCTGAGAGACCTGTGTGAGGTCTCAAGGTACCTACTTTCTTTGAAGGGGACTGGGGCATCATTGTCCTATGTATAAGATTTCTTGTATCTTATACTTTCTTCAATAAATATTTCTGTTTTTCATATGACATGGCTGGATACCTTCTGGACAGAATAATATATAATATATATTTATATGTCTTATAGTGCATATTAAAAATTTCAATGCAGTTTACTTTGCTATGTTTTCTCTCTTTTACTTGAATGAAAAGTCTGCAAAAATAGGAAACTTGACTGACTTATTGTCTAGTGTCTAGAACAGTTCTTGGTACATAGCATTCATTGAATGGATACTTATTTGTTATATGAGTTAATATATTGATACATATTTAGGTTACTTTCAGTTTTTACTATTGTAAATTATACTGCAATTAAAATTTTATATATCATTCTGTGTGATGTTCTTATGATGAATTTAATGTTAAGTTGTACACAGTAAAATTGTAAATTAAGATAGAGTTAAGATTTATAATAAATTGTCTTATATTCTCTTGAATGATTGTACCAATGCACATTCCTATTACCTATGTATGCATGTCTATTCTAGCAGTCTTTTAGAATATTATATTTTAGTTTTAAAAAGCCTTTCCAATGAGTAGGTAGAAAGTATTATCTTTATTTTTAATTGTACCTGTTTGAGAATATGTGAGCTTTGAGAATCCAATTTGTGTAATTTCTATTCTTTTCTTATTCTACTTGTTCAGGTTTGTTGTATAACATCCCAAATGGCCTATCATGGTGAATGTTCCATGTGCTCTCAAAAATTATTTGTATTCTGCTGTTGGTGATTACTGGGGGGAGGGGAATATAAGGGGACTAAATGGTAATGGAAAAGAAGAGAAGGAAAAACACAGTAAAGATTAAATAAAAAGATAAATATAAATGAGGTTAAATTGGTTGATAAGTCTTCCATATCATTACTGATTTTTTGCCTTATTCTTTCCATTACTGAGAGAGTAGTGTTGAAATCTCCAACCATAACTATGAATTCATTTGTTTCTTCTTTCATTTATATTAGTTTTTGCTTTATGTATTTTTAAGCTCTATTTTCTAATTGTTTTTCAAGTACAGTTGTCTCCATTTCCTCCCCACCATTTACCCCCACTCCCTGCCCTCACCTCTCACCCTCAATCCTATCCCACTTTGGCTTTGTCCATGAGTCCTTTGTACATGTTCCTTGATGAGCTTTCTTCCCCTTCCTTCCCCTGTTATCCCCCTCCCCCTTCCTCTGGTTTTTGTCTATTTGTTCTTTATTTCAGTGTCTCTGGTTATATTTTGCTTGCTTGCTTTTTTGTTTCATTGATTAGGTTCCACTTATAGGTGAGACCACAAAACAAAACAAAACAAAACAAATAAAAAAAATCAGCTAATGACCTATAAGCTGTGTTGTTAAGTGTGTATATATTTTGGATTATTATGTTTTCTTGGATAATTGACCCCTTTATTATTATTTGATACTTCATTTCTGACAATATTCTTTGTTCTTATGTCTGCTTTTTCTAATATTAATATAGATACTCCAGCTTTCTTTCTTTAGTGTTGTAGGATATATATTTGTTCTATTTTTTCACTTTCAATCTATCTCTGGTTTTATATTTAAATTTGGTATCTTGTAGACAGTATATATTTGTGTTGTGCTCTTTTATTTAATATGACAATTTTTCTTTAAACTCATGTGTTTGGACCATTTACATTCAATTATTGTTTAGATGGTTGAACTATCTAAAAAAATCTATCATTTTCTCAGTTGTTTTCTATTTAATTTTATTTATTTTTCCTTTTCTTTTGCCCAATTTTGGACTAAGCATAATTTGTGATTCTATTTTTTTAACCATTATTGGCATACTTCTTATTTGTGCCTTTTCTTAAAATTTTTAATGGCTGTCCTACTGTTTACAGTGTCCATCTTTAAGCAGTCAGAGTCTACATTGCAGTACTTTGCATATAGTGTTGAGACCTTATAACAATGTTCTTCCTGCTTTTCCCTCTCATTGTATTAGTGTTGGTATACATTATATTTTTGCATATACTACATACATACAATAAATTGCAACTATTGTTGTATAAGGCAGCCACTTGTGGTTTAGAAAAATTAAAAAAAAGAAAAATATATTTTATAGTTCATTTATTATTTAATGTCTGTTAATCTTTATTTATTCTGTAGACCCAAGTTTCTGACTAATGTCATAAGCCTTCTGCCTGAAGACCTTTCTTAACATTAGGTATAGTGTAGGTCTGTTGGCCATGAATTCTCTCTGAATTTGTCTGAGGAAACTTTTCTTTCATTTTGATAGAAATGTCCCCGGGTGTAACAGTGGGTTAATAGTTTTTTTTTCAGAACCTTCTAAAGATGCCACTCAGTTTTTTCCTAGTGTAGTTTCTGATGAGAAGTTTATCTTTGTAATTTTTACCTTTGTTCTTCTTTATACAGTCACACCCTGCTTAACTATGAGGATACATTCTGAGAAATGTGTTGTCAGGTGATTTCAGTGTTGTGCAAACATCATAGAATGCACATACTCAAACAATTCTTGATGGTATAGCCTACCTAGGCTATATGGTACAGCCAAATGTTCCTAGGCTATAAGCCTCTCCAGCATGTTACTGTACAAAACAACACAATATTAAATCAAGAACAAGAGAAAATGATACAGTCAAAAGACGTGGTAAACATGAGATGTATGAGGCTGCCGCAGATGCAACACAGCATACTGTTTTTAAGGCCTTTGATCTTAGGAGAGAAGGATTCAAGAGTGTTTTGTGCTTTTTCAGGAGACTCTTTCCTGCCCAAGGCTGCCTCTCAAGGAGGCTTTCTTAGCACTCTCACCAGTGTTTTTGTGAACACTTAGCAAGATCTGTGTAGAGTGGACCTATGAGTGGTTACAAGTTCCCCTTATGTCTGTAGCCCCCAGGGATTCTATATTTTATGGCTAGCTCATACTTGGTCTGCAGCAATTCTTTAAACATTGTACTTGAATTCTTATTACACGAGTCTAGCAGCTTTACCCCAGGTGAGTAAGTTCTTGCTTTTCATTTATCCTTGGAGTGCATTTCCTTTGATTGGAGATTAGTTTGTTGTCCTGCAACCTCAGCTAAATGATGGGTTTGAGCATTGCAGATTTTACAGCATTTTCTTGTATATACTTAGTGTACAGTTACCTGTAACTTAAATACTAAACCACCATACCTTGAGCATAAAATTGAAGCAGGTATTGAAGCCATAAGGATTAATGCATCCAGTTTTTCTATAGCACTTGGATATTGAGGTGCTCCCAAACTGAAATGCCTTGTGCCCTTTCTAGCAAAGATGAGACATCTATTTAAGGCTCTACATGTAAGAAGCTAGAGGAGTGATTCTTGACCTTTTTAGAGTAATAACAATGTAGTAAATGGGTTAGGTTTTGCAGTTTTTTCTTGTTCTCACTTGCTGTTGATAGATGATTTTATTTAAAAAAAGAAGAAAAAAATGATAAAAATACAGCTGAACTCAGAATAGTGCTGAACTGTGCTGGAAACCCTGCTGGCCATTCCAGCTGTCTCATATCACAGCATCCATTGACCTATAGTCTTAAAGGGGATTTGATCAATTCAGCATTGTTAATATGTAGTGAGACTACTGACTTTTTGGCATGTACACTTAACACCATCTGGTTACTCAAATATAAAGCCTGTTGGTCAGAGGATAGTGCACCTATTATTTATTGTGAAATTTAGTCATCTCATTATAGGTGAATGAAACTCAAATTGTCAGGGTATCAAGTACAATAAAAGATTTATCTGCTTTCCTGTCCTTCCTGCCAAATACACATGACAAACACACATTTCACTTTAAAAAAAGACTTAAAAGTTCTCTGAAGTGAAAACTATTCAAAGGTCTCTAGTTTCTGCAGAAAGAACACACAACAGCAAGGCAATTGGAGATCAGACTGATCTTCAAGGTAATAGGATACCCTTTAAAACCCTTGCACTATGTCTCTTTTGTATGTATAACACCTCAGCACCATCGGAGAAGAGAAAGAGGAACTCCATAGTACCTTTGAATCTTAGATTTTAAAATTCCAATTTATTTTATATTCAGTTATTAAAAAATGTAGGCCCTTAAATCCTGAACTGTAAAGTTGTTGCTGTTGTTTGTTTTAATGGTAGTGTATTGTCACTGAATGTTGTGAATGACTGCTTAAATACCAGTCATCTTTGTTCCACCTGCCCTCTCCCTTTTCTATCACACCAAGGCCCTTCCTTTGTGCCTAAAAATTCTGTACAAATTCATCATTTTTGTGCAGCTTTCACAGATAGAAGGCCTCAGGGCCTGCTCTTTCAGCAGCAGTACAGTCCTCATGTCTGATTTTTGCACAACTGAAACTGGCTGTGTGTTTTAGTGTGTGATTTTATATACTCATATATTTTTGTTTGTCCTGTCTGACAGTAGGTGATATGCTTTTAAAATACAGGAAACATATCTCCTCCCCTCAGAGCTCTCTACAACATCTAGTATGCTCCTCTGCTTTATAGTGTTCCTTTAAATTAGAAATAGAAATATATAAAATCAAGTTACGAAACTACTGACATTTTGAAAAATCTTACTTGCTAACTATAATTGCAAACTGGCTGGAATGCAGTATGCAAAACAGGATACTGATTTTTATTGAGAATAGGGTTATGGATAAACAGTGATTTAATATATATATATAT